>CAAE01014593.1:495859-574470 GCA_000180735.1 Tetraodon nigroviridis
TTCAAGTAAAAGAGACCAGATGGCCGGTCATGTGATGAGGGAACAACCTGAACAGGTTCTTAGAAGACAAAAAGATGCAGGATGCAGCCAAATGCTGGACAGAAAAGCTGAAATGCCGGCTAAACCTGAGGGACGGGACAGAGACGGTGACAGGTGACAGAAGCTGCAGTCCACTTGTGTAGCTCAGCAACATCCCGAGCAGTTGCAGCTCCCTCCTGAGGTTAGTGTTTGCAACAACATAAGCCACAACGAGCCCGGTTGTTTTTATTTAGTTTAGGCGTCAACCAAAGACGTGACATGGACTCAGACTGTGAGCAGGTGTGTGTGTTCATGTGCATCCATGCAGAGAAGCTGGAAGCCACCCGCCGGAGGAACAAGAACTGACCTAAATCTCAACCTCTGAACAATCACATTCTATAATAAAGACGCAGCTGTTTATTTTCCTCTGCTTCAGTTTTAGCGTTAACGCTTTTCTCTGCCTCCTCGAGTTGACTCCATCAGCGGCGCTCAGTCTGCGCTGAAGGAGAAATTAGAGGTAAAGATGACAAAAGCATTCTGCAAATTACAAGGCCTTGTGTTTACTATTCTAAGCTCCGGCTCGGCATTCAGTCCGGCAGCGAGCTGGATGCTTTCTGGTTTGTTTCTTTTCTATTTTAGCAACAGAAAATGTTAAAAATACCAGAACCGACTGCAAGTACAGAGCAAAACCAGAAAGGCCGTAATTAGAGCAAAGGATGAGGAACGAGAGAGGGAGCAGATTCCCCCCGCAGGAGTGGGAATCATCTTCATTGTGACATTCCAAAACTTGGGAGAATATTAAGATCAGTAACCTCAGCCCCTGCGTTGCTAATGGTTTAACCCCCAGGTCTTTGTTAAATGTGATCGCCGTAACGCTCGTGCGGTTTTTTATTTGCTCTTCAAACGCTCAACATTAGAAGGAGGATTTATGACGATACGATGTTACTGCTTCGATTGGGGAGGACGCGTTCGGCATGCACAACTAACCCTGGACGTTGTTGTATTTTCCTCCAAGCGCTCAAATGAATATCAAAGGCCCGCATTTACAGTTATCTCTGCTGCGCCACAAAAGCAATCACTGCAGGTCAGGGGTCAGCGCTCTGGCCGTGGACAGAACCACCGGCAACTGACATTGACTTCAAAAGGATCCTGTGACAGATTGTTGTTTCAGCCGGGAACTCTGGATATCATAATCTGGAGGGCGGGAAGGGACATCGAGGAGAGCAAGCCGGGGGACGCATGTCTCGGAAGAGAAATGGAAGAGAGAAACTACAACCTTTGAATAATTAGGGCCTGCGGGATCAAAGAACATGCTGGAGTTTGGTCTGTTTAACTTCTGTAGCATATAAGCAGGGCAACAGCAACAAGAAGTATCATTTTATTCCGTCCTGTTGTTATTCTTCTGGTTAACGAAACCCAAAACCATGTCAAACATAATGGCAAATAGTTGAGGTCTTCTTTTATTAACCGAGAGCAGCTTTGATCTTTGTTGTCTTTATTTGTCTTAGAAGAAGAAAGGGAGGGGCCGAGATGGCATGCAAGCCTTCTCCTTTTTGGGCAAGCACACAGGGAAGTGTGGGAGTAAACGATCGTGGAGCAGGCCGCGCTTGTTCATTCAACATAATCAATTAAACGTTGTTATCAGCCCTTTCATGAGCATCCAGATCAAAGGATGAGCAGGAAATTATCAAAGTCATGGCGTTCCATTCGAGCACATCTTGCTTCTGTGTCTAGGTTTTTCTTTCCTTGGAGATCTGAAGAAGTGGCAAATATCTATGAAACCATTTGATAAAGATAAGCTGATCAAGTCACTCAAACGTGCAGAATCTTAGAAGTCTGAGAAACTTTGTAAACATCAGGCTCGCCAAAAATCCGCTTAAATAACCTGATGAGTTATCATCTGTGTTTACCAGCTTGTGTCTACAGCTGTAAATCAGATCAACTCACGGTTGGTTCCTTCGGTAAATCTAAAACAGCATTCCACTGAACACCACAGACCGTCTCAAGTGCATGTGTTCCGCAACTGGACACTTCAAATGCGCAGCGGAGCCATGAAAAGGAGGCTCTTCAGCTTGCAGGGTGTGAAAACAGGTGGTGGGGAGGGGGGGAGGAGAGAGGGAGAGAGAGGGGCTCTTTCATGGACATCCTGTCAAGAGGAAAAGAGGCGGGTGGGGCGGCATCACAGCAGGCGTAAGAAAACGTCAGCGTTTCAGGGTGGTCGGCCAGAGGTGCAGGAGGTCAGAGAAACAGTCACGTCTTCTGCAGCAGGCAGGGCTAATCATCAGAGCCTCCAGCCGTCCTCTCGCCGCATTTTTGTTTGTACAGATCAATTTCAAATAAAAGAGCCCCTCGCAGGGGCCTCTTACGCCACTTGTTACGATGCAACAGTTGCCTCCTTCAATATCTTTCGGAGTGCCAAATCTCAATTTGATTGGCTTGGCCCTAGAGAGAACCGACATCCCGTTCCGGAGGATTCACACGCTCAGCAGCACAAAAGGGCCGAGCAACAATCTTAAGGGGTCCGCCAAGTGCCTGGCCCCAGTAAAACCATTTCAGCCAGAGTGGGCCTGACCTGCCTCTCCTCTGGTATAAAAACACAGAGCGCGTTCTGACAGCTGCTGCCCGGGCGCCCTGCAGAGAACAGAAGGAAAGCTTTGAAGATCTTGACCTTCTGGAACAATAAAAGGCGATCATCAAACGCGCTCCTCAGACAGACGGCTGACCCACAGATCTGAGGGTCTGCTCCTGATAACTCAAACGAAACTGTTGGCACGGCCTTGTCCGCGGACACTCGCAAAGGCATCTCTTTGCTTCATGTGACCAATCTTAGCAGCACAGTTGCTGTACCAGAATATTCAAGGTCAAGGTGGGATGTCTCTGCTTGGATGTGAGTCCTTCAGCTTTGTAAACTGTGATCACAATCACAAGATCAGCAAGTCAGAGCTGAAAAACTGATCCTAACTAATGAATCGCTCCTTTCCTCAACGGCTGCCTCGTGCTCCCGCCCACATGTTAATCTTTACAAGCCACTAGAGGAAGTGGCGTTGACAGCCTCGATTCGAGGTCAGAAGGGGGACAGGGGTCAAGCACTTCCTGCTGACATGAAAGCACATCCAAGCACACCTTGCCCTTGGTATCTTTCGCCCCGCTCCCCCAACCATCTGTACCTGCGTGATCTGGGGCTCATCGGGCCCAAACAAAACCCATGTGTTAATTACCTTTGAAGGTGTAATGACTCCAGGGCCACAGACCATTTTCATCTGGTTTCAAAGCCAGGGCTGGAGAACAGGTTAGCTTGCCTTTACCTGCCTGCTGTGCTCTTATTTCTGCACATTTCTTTTGGTCCGAACCTCTTACCTGCTTCACTTTTACTTTTGTGGCCCCTTAAACGCAACCCTAAAATTAGGGAAAACGTTCTGACATGTGAGAAATAAACTTACCCCTGCCTTCCAGATGTGAAGGCATTCACTTGGCAGGAATTTAATTTTATTCTCCCGATGCCTCGCCTTAATTGCCTGAACTTTGACAGTAGTAGTGCCTAGTGTTTAGTTCCTTTATTTGCATCCTTTCATCTTTTGTTTTATTGGACTGCGGCAAAGAAAAATATGTGCAATTACTCATAGATTGACAAATAATCTATATATATGTTAGGGTTATTGTCTGGCCCCAAAAAAGCACCCATCCATTGATTCTAGCGCGTTATTACAAAATCAAAACCACAAAAACAAAGCCAAAGGTGGTGCTAATACTCTGGGTATTAATCATCCCAAAACCAAGATGATGTGCCCCTGGTGAGTCAACCCTGACTAACACTTTCTTCTCACAACAAATAGCCGCACTCTTCCTGCCGCAGTGGAAAGGGAAGTGAGCGAGTTTATTATAAGAGATATTTAACCTCATTTTAAATAAACGTTTCCACTGGCCAACCACGGGCGAGTACGTCGTCTAAGCAATGATCCATATGATGTGGAAAGGCGAGGCTGTTTCTTCCTGACCAACAGGTGAAGACATGCGGCAGCCCTGTGAAGCTAGGCTGACTTGCAAAGCTGTCAGCCGGGGAAATCGGTTATATATATCCCGCTCACATGGTATTTTCTCCAAAAGCAAACACTTTGTGTTCTGCCTTGTAATTTATCACTTCTTTCTATACCGTGGAGGGTAAATCAAGACAGCAAGATGTCTGCTGAAAAGAGGGTTTTGTTTTTAGCCGCCTGTTAAATTTGCATTTCCACCGAGTAGTCCGGCTCAGATCGGTTTGGTCTGGTACGCTTTCATCTACTTTTCTATTGTCAGAAGTTGGCAAGACGTCAAAGTAACCATCCTATATCCTGCATGCCAGATCAAGGCACGTCGTCTGAGCCGTGCTTTACCTTACTGGACTGACTGTTCATTACTTTTCTGCTAATCCTCATTTAAATTACAGAGAATTACGTGATGGGGCGTCACATCAGTTGCCTTCATGGACAATCATAGCCTGGGGCCGTGACATTTGTGTGGCGTGCAAACTCCACCAGCAAGAAAAAGGAATTCTCTCCATAGAAGGAGACTCACAAACGCAAAAGTTCACAAACTGTTGCTAATCAGTGTTTTCTGACAGTCCATGCACATGCCACACCATCTTATGTGCGTCTTTATTTTATGGCCAAGGGTGTAAAGGCGGGGTGATGATTTCAGATTCCTAGGAGAACATTCCCAAGCCTGGAAGAGCCTGTGGAAAGTAATCAAGTAGCCGAGTGATGTCACTCTGATGAAAGGCAAGTCTGTCAGACAGTTGGCGACTCCGGGTGCTCTTTGGCACAGGCGGCGGACCACTGCACACCAAACTGTGACATCAAAGCAGGTACCAGAAGGGGCTGAGAGGCTGGCACGGATTATTGTCTTCTTTGATTACAGTGGCCTCATCTTTTTCACAGAAAGGATGAAAGAAAAAAGCTTCACAGGATTGAGAAAGTGTCAAAAATAATGAGGCGCATACCAAGCTTGTGGGTGGAAGCTCACACCGTGTACCCGTAGTGGTCTAATCTAAGATTATAGTGGGCTATACTGGATGTTTCCCTCCAGCCGTAATCCCTGTCCTGGAATTTGTACCCAAAGTGAATCCACTTGACCCCGATACTCCAAATATTAAGAAGTTCTTGCTTCTTTGATAAGGTCAAGGGTACATAAATGATGGCAAGAAGCTTTTCCCAAGTGCAGATAATTGAATAATGCTGTTTAACAGCAGGACATAGACATCAAATGCAATTTCCCATCAAGACAACCAGGTTCCAACCAACATGTGTTGTAGTTCTGCTGTCATGACCTGTATAAAGGCTCCTCTGTGTCCTTTGGCAAATGTTTGGTATAAACAAACGTTTCCGAGACAAAAATGCCAGATTCTCCTTCTGTCTCGCTGGAGATGAGGAAGGAGGGCTGTCGCCTCTCTGATGGTAATAATAACAGGTTCTGAACAGTAATTGGGCTCCCTCTGTCTACCTGGCAGAAGCCGATGCTGCGGGTGAGTCAGGCACCAGGCACGAACGGAAAACTCCTGCAGGAATTTATACCTCTGAGGCGGCCATGTCCGCCTCGCCTGTCCACCAGCGCGCTGCAAACATGCAGGGAAACAGGCGCGTTGCCAACTACAAATGACATGACAAAACCATTTGGAAGCAGCAGCGTGTATTTAGTGTTCGTCATGCAGATGAAAGATTGACGGCAGGCAGCTGACCTGAGACTTGGGTTACCCCTTAGCTCTCCAGAGAGCCAGCGCAAGCTGTTCCCATTATACAAGGGCTCGTTTTTATCAAAGAGGGCATCATCTGCAACCAATAGACGGCCCTTTCTTACGAAATGAGAGCCTGCTCGACAGATGTCTTGTGTCTCTTACTTGCTCTAACTCCAGATCTTAGATGGCACTTCTTGACTTAAGTTGGGATCAAGGTTGTTTACCGATTCTCTGGGTAATATCAGGAACATGTGGCAGCAGACACATGAAAGGAGTGACCTGGCGTGTTAACACTACCTCCAGAAAAACCAAAAGTACATGTTTGTTTTTAATTTTAAACAACAGTTTTAACATTAAATTAGGGGGATCTCCTTCCGGAGGATTGCCCCAAGGTGACAGGGGAGCAGGAGCTAAAGATGGCGCAGAGACATCAAAGATCATAAACAATCGCAGCTAGTTCATGTCAGAGGTGCGGGATTACTTTTTAAGCACACTGTTGTGGCTTTTGTAATAAGATGTAGAGCTAAACGCATCTCCACAATCAGGATTTTACCAGTTTTCCAACACAGTGACACTGCTACGTGTCAGACTCTACAACCATGAACATCATGATTTAGCAGCGTCTTACAAACTCCAGCCTGATATCAAAAGTTTTACACTGTGAAGTTGGCATCAGAAATGTCGTGATTTGAAAGAATTGAAAGAAAGCTCTGTAAAAGCTGATGGATGGCGATTCCCTTTGTTCTTCCGATAAGGACCCCCACCTGTTTCTCATGATGTGAGCCAGAGCCCGTCCCTTTCATGAAGCTGATCCCTTCTGATCTCTTTGATGTAACCTGACCTAACAGTTCCAACTAGCGAGATGCAAAAATCGCGGACGGACCCTTAACAACAGCGTGTGCAAATCAGAACTAACAGGCTTGGGGAGGGGGGGGAACGAATGACTGGGATGTGTGAGCGCAACTGGCCGGGCCGTGCAGACTGAGAGCGCTTACGGGGCCTTGGTGTGTCCAAATACCAGACGGGCGATGGTCACATGATCAACACTGCCAGTCCAGACTTAAGCAGTAAAACCTGTGGATCTGCAAGGGCACGTGCAACTGATCGAAGATGAAAGATCTGCCCCGACTTTCACAGGAGGCCCGGAGTCGGGGTGGGGGCTACGGGAGCTACCGTGGTGCAACAGCTGGGTCATTTTCAAGTGACCTAAATCTTGGATTAATCCGGCCAGACTGGGTAAATTTATGCCTGTGCTACACACCAGATAATGGGAGGCAAGGAAATATATGAAAGCTCCGGAGGCTTAGTGCCTGGAGTTCAAACAAGGTGTAGAGATCAAACCCCCGAGCGCCAACAGTAGCCGCGCCGACTCCGACTCCGTGTGTGGGGGTTCTACACAAAAACCTCCACGTTCGCTCTCTGAAACTGCCCAGTTAGAAGGACCAGCATCCGGCACACCCACTGCCTCTTCAGTGTATGGATCCCAGACCGGCGTCTGTCTGCGATTTGAGCCCTCACACTTTTCGGGATGACGTGCGATGAGACAGGGAGGCACGGGTCAGAGCCACTCAGCTCAGCCTGTGACAGAACCCCTCCTCCTGGGCTTTACCACATGTACATGTGTTTTAATGTACACAAGTATCTGTTTGAAGTTCCCAATGAATACCATCACTCGCTCCTCATATCCATCTTACCTGCTCTAGAACTAACGTCCCGATGGCTCGACCAGCGGGGTGGTGGAGGCTTTGACTGGCACCACGTGAACTGGCAATGAGGCTTTCGCTTCGGAAACCCACGAGCGGTCCTGCTTGAAAATATTTAAACCATTATGGGAAACCAGCTGGAGTCTCTGACCAAAGCTACACTTGTTTTCAGTTTTTAGCTAAATATCGCTGTCATTCCTGACAGATTCTCTGGCTAAAATTACAGACCCTACATGTCACATTGCAGTATTTTATCACGGAATCCAGTTAGTTGTTAGTAAATGCAAGCGCAATAAGTTAAAAAAAAAAAAATCATGTGATTTACTGTTTGACAAACTGGGAATGAAAAGCTGCGCCACACGCTCATAAAATTAAAGAAACCACCTCAGATCGTCACAAAAAAACACAACACACCACAAGACATCTCTGAAATAGCTGCAACACTAATTATAAGACGGGGAAGAGGAACGTTACATATCTGTGCCACTTTGGATTTGTTTTTTTGTTAAACTCGAATTTTTGAGGCAAGTGTGTAACAAGATACGTATTCTCACTTCATAAATGTGTGGCAGAATAGGAAATGGGCATATAAAAGCCGCCACATCAAATAAAACTTCGCGGATCAAAAGAACCAACGCATGGACTCTTTCCCTCTGCAAATTAAAAAAAAAAAAAGAGGAGAAGGGGGGTGGAGGGCAGGCTGTCACGCTTGATCATGCCCCCGAGTCCTGCCCCGCTCCTCTGATTGGCTGCGCGGACGCGCAAGGGGGGAAAGTTTGAATAAAATACAAGCGCATGGCACCAGTGTTGTCGTTCAGGCTTGTGCTCTCGGTCCGGAGCCGCTCCAGATCCTCCCGAGACCGGCTGACAAACAGCAAGTTCAGATATTCACACCGCTCCAGTTCCTGCTAATGACTGCAATTTATGTGAAATAGCTTTTTTAATTCCTTTACTTTCAAACTTTGAGACTCCGAAGCAGTTTTGATCCGCGCGTAAACGTCGTTTTCATTTCTTTTTTGCCCCGATCCACTCAGTAAAACTTCACTCCTTGGACGGCTGTGGAGAGAGAGAGAGAGAGAGAGTCCACGCTGGGATAAGATGACAGCGGTCAGAATGTTTTTCTCAGTGCTGCTGCTGATGCTGATGCAGCCCGGGGCTCTTTGCGCACGAAGGTTCCGGGGCGGCCGCAACCCGCAACCGCGGCGCGCATCACCTCCTCCCACGTATCGCGCCGACCGGGGTGACACCACAGAGAGCTTCCCTCTGGATTTCACGGCCGTGGAGGAGAACATGGATAACTTTATGACGCAGGTGAAGAACCTGGCGCAGTCGCTTTACCCTTGTTCGGCGCAGAAACTCGACTACGACATGAAGCTGAACTTTTTGGCCAACTCAACCGTCACCTGCAACGACGGGAGCGCGGCTGGGTACGTAAAACACGTGACTGTCGCTGCAGCGGCAGGCCAGAGGAGGGTCACCTGGGCCCCCACGGTGTCGGGCCCTCGCAGGTTCATTCCACAAGTTGCAAAATGTTTAGGAAAACCAGGACAAACACCCGGGCAAAGGCGACGTTTCCCGCAGACACAAACCTCTGGCACCGCTGGAAGAAGATGGGCAGCTGCTTCGTGTCAGCGGAGCGTGAAATCTGCGGACAGCCACATGGCCCACGCTTCATTTCCTTTGTTTCAGATTAGAATGCAGAAAGTTTGGAAAGTCTGCTCTGCTTCCAGGAGAAGCTGCTGCAGCGCGTCCTCCTCTCTGATGCTGTGTTGGTTTAGTGTCTGATCCAGCTAAATATACCACCCATACCGTGTCATGACATCACGGGGGACCTTTTAACGTGAAATAGGGGAAACTTTGTGACATTAAAAGCATTTGGAATGAAAACGCACGTCCTCCTATATTGTTAAATGATTGTAAAAGTAGAAAAGAAATCCATCGTAATATGTATTTTAATGATGATTTTTTTTGCCTTTAAACTATTTGGGTCGTTCAATAGAATTTCCTCACATTAGATAAATACTTTCCAGCTCATCTGGGCCACATCAAGAGGCTTTGCTGTCCCCTGACGGCCGTTGTGCATTAGGGGCTGCGTGGCCAGTCCGGCGATGGGCAGCCCTGGCTCTGTAGTGGTTTGGATGCACACGCCCGTTTATGGATTTTCTATCTCGTCTAATTCCCCTTAAACCTCCAAAGTGGTGCAGATGTCTGTTAACGCTCCTCTGAGGATGAGGACGGCCGCTGACAGATGGCCCCTTTGCTCCGGCGCCGCCATCAGCTGAGATGTTAATCCATCTGATGCCGACGGCCTTGTCTCCTGAGGTGTCGCTACGGTTACAGACACCGAAACGGTCCTTAGACAGCAGGGCGGGACCGCTGCACATTAAGTTGTTTGCACGTAGTAAAAGTGTTCTGCGGTCACCGAATGTGACTCACTTTAATATTGCTAGACCTTTACTGCAAAGTGTGATTCAGAGTCAAACATGGCTCCCAGCGCTGGCCGAGAGGCTGGTTTCTCCAGAAGCCAATTAGTCACTGGTGAGGTTGGCCGGATGATGCCTGAGTTGAAAAATGAGCACATTTGGAGCGTTCCAAGGCTTTTCCAGAGTGAGTTTAGACCCTGCAGCCTTGTGCTGTGTGTGAGACAGACCAACACAGATAAAGTGTGTGAGGGCACTGCTGTGGAATGACGGGCTGATGCTACGCTAAACGCGCTGAGTACCGTCTGCTGGCATCTGCAGCAGGAGAAAGACAAGGTGGTGTTTATCTGCTGTCTGATCAGTTCCTGAACGCTCCAGCTCATTGTTGCCCCGAACGCTCGCTGCATTTCCTTCAGCTTCAGTTTCAGTGCTTGTATAGTTTATGTTAAACAAAGAATTGCTAAGTAACAGCCATTCATATCTACAGAACAATTCTTTTTTTTAATTATTGAGAATTTTTACTGTCAACACACACCTCAAGCATTGACCTTTGTGTTTTGGTCCCTTGCAGGTACTACTTGAAAGAATCCAGAGGCAGCAGACGGTGGCTGATATTCCTGGAGGGTCAGTTTTCACAGGAAAAATGTTCTAATTTCAGTGCAATTTTACTTTTATTGTAATTCAGCAAAGAAACAGCTTAAGAATGAAGAATGGCTGTCATTTTACTGGGTGTGACTGTGTGCAGGAGGGTGGTACTGCTTCAACAAGGAGAACTGCGACAGCCGCTACGAGACCATGAGGAGGCTGATGAGCTCCTCCAAATGGCCCCAAACCAAAACAGGTCAGGCCCTAACCCTAACTCTAGCCCCTCTGGGACCCGGGAAGAGTCCCCTGGTCGCGGTGCGAAGCCTCTCTGATTAAAAGGGCCGGCTGTATCCGAACGCGTGCGCGGTGTTTGTGCAGCAGAAACCCCGTCATAAGGCAGCCGCGGTCTGGGGTTACCTGGCGCCCGCTGCTGCGGGGGCGGAGACGCCTCCCTCGTTGCCAGTGGTGTAATAACTGTAATCGGCATGGCAATGATGATGAGGAGGATGTGCGTGATGATACGTGCTGCCGTGTCCCTGCAGGCACAGGGATCCTGTCCTCGCTGCCCGAAGAAAACCCCCACTGGTGGAACGCCAACATGGTGTAAGCTAACGTCACTCGCAGCTGTCAAAGCCTTTCTACCGTAATCGCAGCTCCCAAACGGTGTTTTCTCCGCGCAGGTTCATCCCCTACTGCTCCAGTGACGTGTGGAGTGGCGCCACGGCCAAAACAGAGCAGAGTAAGACGCCGCCGAGGCAAAACCCACGCAGGTCTGGGCTTGAGGGCGGTTCTCCAGCCGCGCTCTCCTTGTGCTGTGTGTGTGTGTGTGCGCAGGTGGCTACGCCTTCATGGGCTCGCTGATCATCCAGGAGGTGGTGAAGGATCTGCTGAAAAAAGGCCTGGACAACGCCAAAGTCCTCCTGTTGGCAGGGAGCAGGTGCGTGGGGCCTTCACGTTCCGTCCCTCCGTGAAGGTTCAAGACGCGCTGTTAAGATTCTGCCTGTGTGTGTGTGTGTGTGCGTGTGTGTGTGTGTGTTCAGTGCGGGGGGCACCGGCGTCCTCCTCAACGTGGACCGTGTGGCAGAGCTGCTGGAGGGTCTGGGTCACACCGGGGTCCAAGTGCGCGGCCTGTCCGACTCGGGCTGGTTCCTGGACAACAAGCAGTACCACTGCACCGAGTGTGTGGACACCACCAGCTGCGCCCCGACGGAGACCATCAAGAGAGGCATCAAGTACGAGAGAGCGTGAATGTCGTCGTAAAAATGTGAGGAGTCTGTGAGACGAAGTCGGAGAGATTATCGGGGCGCTGATCTGTGCTTCTCACCAGGTTCTGGGGGGGAGTGGTCCCCGAGCGGTGCAGGAAAACCCACGAGGGAGAAGAGTGGAACTGCTTTTTCGGATATAGAGTCTTTCCATCCATTAAGAGTGAGGATGGGGTGTCCGTCTGTTCCCCAAAGTTGCGCCGACCGCGTCTGAGCCGAGTCTGAACTGTCCCCTCCTAGGCCCCGTGTTTGTGGTCCAGTGGCTGTTCGACGAGGCCCAGTTGACGGTGGACAACATCCAGCTGACGGGTCAGCCTGTGCAGGAAGGACAGTGGCGCTACATCCAGAACCTGGGCATCGAGCTGAGGAACACGCTCAAAGATGTCCCGTAAGAAACCCCCTCTGTGATCCCGCCCTAGAATGAGATTACAGCTGATTCCATCCCTGATTTTCAGAGCCATGTTTGCTCCAGCCTGCCTCTCACATGAAGTCATCACCAGAAAGTAAGTCCGGCTTCGCTCGGCTCGGCCCGACCTCGCTGCTCCTCGGCTAACAGCGCCCCCTTGTGTCGCGTTTTAGTTACTGGATCGACGTGCAGGTGAAGGGGACGTCCCTGCCCAGGGCGCTGCACTGCTGGGACCGCAGTCTCCATGACAACAGGAACAACAAGGCTCCTCCCAAAGGCTGCCCCGTCCATTTGATCGACAGCTGCCCGTGGCCGCACTGCAACCCCACCTGCCCCACCATCCGGGACCAGTTCACAGGGCAGGAGATGAACGTCATTCAGTTCCTCATGCACATGGGCTTCGACGTGCAGAAGATGGCCCAGCAGCAGGGCATGGACCCCAGCAGGCTACTGGGCATGCTCAGCAGCGGCAGCTAAAGCCACCCACCCACCCACCCGCGCACGGTGTCTCCAAGCTACGCCCAGGCCAGCTCCTCACGCCTGATACCTCCAAGGACCCCACCTCCACCTCCACCTCCACCTCCATCACCACCTCCACCTCCACCTCCATCACCACCTCCACCTCCACCTCCATCACCTGTGGTTGCTCCTCTCAGACCTCTTTCAGTTACTACCAATCAAACTCACGGACTTGTCCCACAACTGGGACAATGTCATGGTAACCTTTGCAGATCCGTCCACGCCCGTACACACACACACACACACACACACACACACACACACACACACACACACACACACACCGCGGTGCCATTACATGTAGCGTATACCTCTTTCTGACACGAGGACTGTTCACACCCGAGCACATTCACGAGAGTCACCTCAGCAATCCTCAAATCAATGCAAGGAATATTTTAAAGGGAGATTGTGCATTGTGTGTACATATATATATATATTGAATATTTGTATAGGTCCTTTTAAGCGCTCACTAAACTCCCTTCTTATATTTCATAATAGAGATCACTTTTTAATATAATGATGACGATGTATGTAATGATGTCTTTATAAATGTTGCTGAAGGACCTCGGTTTCGCATCACACCAGAGAAGGTATTAGTAATTATAAATTTATTCTGTAACATATTTTTTTAACAGGAACAAAAAGTCTAGCTACATTGGTAATTTACGTATTTATTTTGTTATGTAAATCATATTTATAAGTGCTATTTTCACAGAGAAGTGATTCTTTGTAAATTGTAAATACATTGTTGGTTTTTGTGTCGACTGCATGACGTTTGTCTTTGTATCACATCTGAAAGAAAAGAAACATTACATATTCTATAGGTAAAGTGTGTGTGTGTGTGTGTGCCTTTTTATTGCTAAATCAAGTGTCAAGTGCGCCCTCCTGTGGTGAACACTGGGATAGCACCACATCTGCCTCTACTGCTGTAGGTACTTTTAAAGTAATTATTTAAGTAAAATATTGATTATTTTCCCAAATAAACAGGTGGATTACATACAGTGCATCTTTGTTGCATTCAGCAAGAAAATATGATCTTTAGGTAACTGCTTCCTTAAAAAAAAGTGATAAAAAGTGAGGAGTGAGAGTGCGCCTTTGGGTTCTATCTCATAGAATCAGGTTAGAACTGTGTCTAAAGGATTTTCCTCCAGTCCCGACTTCAGAATCTGTCCAGCTACAGGTTAGACAAATATAGCTAAGTGGTGAAAATGCCACCAGTATCTTGTGGGTGTTGAAAATCACCTCTCCCCTGAAGCCAACGCATGCTGATGTCACACGCCGAAGCTGTTTCAACCCCCGTCACCCCTCGTGCGCAGTCACTCCCCAGGACCTGTGTGTAATTTCTGCCTCTAATGTGAGTCTTTTGGTCCTGCCCTGTCATTACCCTGGTATAAATGCCAGTCTCCTCCCGGCTCGGCCTCTGCGGTGCTCCCTAGAAATACGATTCCCACCCCGCTGTGGAACATGCACCTCCTATTTATAGACCTGGGGAGCTGCGTAACCCTGGCCTCCACGCAGACTTTCATTTCACCAGCCCCCCTGCTGCAGCCGCTGAGCACACACAGGGAGGGAGAGAGGGTGTGTTTGTGGACACCCAGTCCCAGAAACGCCAGAAACAGCAGAGGACAAAGAGCACCGAGACGCGGCCACAGGTTGGGAGCGATGTGATGGGCGCGCGGGAGACCTACGCCGAGGACGGATTCAGCACGCGGGGAGTGTGAGCGCAAATGAGGACACCCGCTCAGCACCCAGGGCTGATGCTGGAGGACTGATCCAGGGTGGCAGAGCTGAGGAAGACCAGATTAAAGAGCTACAGACATTCTCACTAAGGCTGCTGAACATCGGCGTCCTGCTGCTGACTGAGTTTTAGGCTACCTTCAGGACTTGATCGAGAGGACATTTTAAGTTCTCCAGCAGCTCCCGAACCTGGTCCAGCCAGGCCCCGAACACACTGCTGTAATTACATGGTAGGTGAGGGACAAATTAGAGACGTTCGTAATTAAGGGCAACTAAAAAAAGGCAGCCAAGGGAAGGGTGAGGTCGGCAGCGTGGTCCAGGAGGACGACAAGGACGCAGGAACTCTGCTGAAGGACAACAGGTACTCGCCGGGAGACTTTCCCCAACATGGATGCTCGTGGAGAACACTACCTGAAGAAAGAAGCCGTCCTGTCCCCTTTAGGCGTGGTGCGCATGTGCCAGCTGCTCCTCGGCAGCACCATCATGGCCCTGGTGTCCCACAACGCAGGATACAGCGCCGACTACGGAAACTTCTGCATGTTTGTGTGGTGCTTCTGCTTCGCCGTCACCTTGGTGGTCTTCACCTTGGACATCACGCGGCTGCACGCGTGCATGCCCATATCCTGGGACAACTTCACCGTGGCCTTTGCCATGCTGGCCACGCTCATGTACGTCACCGCCTCCGTGGTCTACCCCGTCTACTTCCTCCAGACGGAGTGCCCCGAGGAGGGCTGTGACGTCCAGGCCTACCGCGTGGCCGTGACTGTCTGCTCCTGCCTCTGCTGCTTCCCCTACGGCGCCGAGGTGTTCCTCACCCGGGCCAAACCGGGGGCGGTGGTGGGATACATGGCCACCGTCTCCGGGCTGCTCAAAGTGGTCCAGGGTTTCGTGGCCTGCATCATTTTCGGGGCCCTGGCCAACGACGGCGAGTACGGCCTCTACGCGGGGACCCAGTACTGCGTGGCGGTCTACAGCCTGTGCTTCTGCCTCACCCTGGTGGTCATCGTGCTGACCGTCTCCGGCAGGACCGGCGCCCTGCGCTTCCCCTTCGACCGGTTCGTGGTGGTCTACACCTTCTTCGCCGTCATCCTCTACCTCAGCACGGCGCTGATTTGGCCCATCTTCAGCTTCGACAGGAAATATGGCAACTCGACTCGACCCGAGGACTGTCCCCGAGGAGACTGTCCCTGGGACAGCAAACTGGTGGTGGCGGTTTTCAGCAACGTCAACCTGATCCTGTATTTTGCTGATCTGGTGTACTCCCAGAGGATCCGTTTCGTCTCCAGCTCTGCTCCCTGAGGCCAGGTCCACCATCTTCACCTCTGACCTTTAGGGTCCTTGGATCCAGCTAAGGTGCAACGTGCAATATTTATAAAACCAACGGCCTTTCTCCCCCTCAGCCAAGTGCACTGATGAGGCGACTGCAGTGACCTCCACCACAAAGAATTCTGGGATGTGCTTTGGTTAATGTCGGCAATCACAAGGTTATAAATAGAAACGGAGCAGAGCTACAGCTGTTTCCAGTGGGTAGAAAGACATACAGGCATGAAGCCGCTCTAAAAGGTTAGCTTCAAGTCATTTTATAGATAGTTTTTATAGATGTAATGCAATTTTTTATTGTTCATTAGGATTTTGTTGTTTTATATAAATATTAGACGTGTTTCATTTTCGAAAAAAACAACTAAAGGGTAGACAACAAACAAATCATTTGGGGGGGAAATGTTGGGTTTATTTTAACTATACTTTCCTCAGCACCAACCTATTTATTATACATTCATCAGTTTTGTGACTTATCTCAACAAACAAGGTTCACTCTTTAATAAATTTTTTTAAAAATGTTCAATAATTGTTATTTACTTTTAATTGTCATTTAAGTTCTTTTAAACCAATGAAAGCAGAAATACATACATTTCCAGTTTTCCCAAATAAAATCAGTGCTAATAATGAGAAAATAAAGGGCAAACTAATTACACTTTTCATATGACAACTTAATCCTTTAGATGAATTAAAAACTATTTACTTTTTAGAGGGAGAGCATCACTTAAGTCTTGAAAAAGTCTCATATTTATTTGAGCTTTTTTGAACTGTGTATTTTTAAAAGATGCATTTCAATATTTCAATTGAAACGGTGTCATTATCTGGAACAGACTTTAGGTTTCTATAGCTGAATTAACTACTTGGAGCCATGAAATCTGGGTTCCGGCCTCCTCTTGGGGGTCTTTACAGAGCCCGATGCTGCCCCCTAGCGTCGAGGGGTGAACCTACCCCTGACAGGCTGGATATGGACAGATCACAGCTACAACTTTCAAATATCATTATTCTAAAAATGACTTCTAGGGGAAAAAAAAAACATAAATAGAATTCTTAATTGAAGATGCATTTTTAATCGCGTTTAACACAAAAGCCAACGTAGTTATGAATCGTTCTTTCAAACACAATAAATTCCACAACACAAACGTTCCATACCTCGAATTAAAGAGAAATGGAACCTTCCTACTGCAACGCCACCTGTTCTGCAGGTTTTAGAGGGGGCCCCTGAGGGGCCATTAGCTGTTTCACCTGTCAATCAAACGACCCCCTCAGGTACAGGGACGCGCGAGCCAGCCACGTCAACAGCGCAAAAACTTCAGAAGAAGAAGGAGGCGGTAGTGATTTTACTTTACAGCTCTGTGGACGCAGCTGTGAAACAAAAGTAAGTGTTTTTTGTTGGCAATGTGTAGAAATGTAACTTAGTTTCGTTTGCGTCGTGAGGGTTTGTTTACTTCCTCAGCGCAGCGCGAGGACAGCGGCCCCACAGCGGGAACCCGGAAGTGAGGTGTGGATGTTGTGGTTTGGGGGATTCCACCTTTTGTCCACCTTTTGTCCACACAGGTAGGATGAGCGTGGGCTTTATCGGCGCAGGCCAGGTGGCCCAGGCGCTGGTCAGAGGCTTCGCCGCCGCAGGTGAGTTCAAACCTGGAATTCTAGTTGGAGCTGTTGAGGCTCGTAGATTCCAGGCAGGCCGTGACTGACTGACTGTTTGTGGCTGCTGTTTTTTGATATCAAGGTGTGATTGCCACGCACAAAATTACAGCCAGTGCCCCTGACAGAGATCTGCCCACCGTGCAGGGCCTGCGGGTGTGTACGCCCGCTCTCCTAATCCCATCCATTTTGGAATTAGAGGAATAATCTGTCATGTTTCTGGGTTTAAACAGTCATCATATTTCCTGTGCACGACACATTCTTTTTTTCCCCTCCCTCTCTCTTTTTAATGTACAGAAACTCGGTGTCAACTTCACCACAAGCAACAAGGAAACAGTCAGCAAAAGCGACGTCCTGTTCCTGGCCGTGAAGCCACACATCATTCCCTTTGTGCTGGATGAGATCGGAGCGGACATCGAGGACCGCCACCTCATCGTGTCCTGTGCTGCTGGGGTCACCATCAGCTCCATAGAGAAGGTGAGGCAAGGCCGGGATGAAGAGCACGGGAAAAGGGGGAATTTGAAGAAAGGTAAACCACCGAGCGAATAGAGGTGAAAACGGTCAGCGTAACATGCTAATTTACTTAGCGATGCTATGATGGCTAAATTTGCCAATTTAACTATTCGTTTTTTATCATCTTGTCATCTTGTCCTATTTCCGATTCCTTATAGAAGCTGCAACAGTATCGCATGGGTCCGAAGGTCATGCGCTGCATGACGTGCATCTCAGTGGAGGTGCGCGAGGGCGCCACGGTGTACGCCACGGGCACGCACGCAAACGTGGAGGACGGAAGGCTCCTGGAGCAGCTGATGTCCAGTGTAGGGTACTGTACGGAGGTGGAGGAGGACGTGATTGACGCCGTCACCGGCCTCAGCGGCAGCGGCCCGGCCTATGTAAACATTCCAGAGGACATTTAGCATGTTGGTGGCTCAGTCTTCTTTTTGTCCTAATAATGTTGGTGCTGCAGGCTTTTACAACTGTCGACGCTCTGGCCGACGGCGGTGTGAAAATGGGCCTTCCGAGGCGACTGGCCATACGCCTCGGCGCCCAAGCCCTGATGGTACTGCGTTTGCGTCCTTGAATGTTTGTTTTTTGCAGCATCCTGGAAAATTCCTGACGTCCTCTTCTTGAAAAGGGTGCTGCTCGAATGCTCCTGGAGTCCGATGAACATCCTGGGCACCTGAAGGACAATGTGTGTTCGCCAGGCGGCGCCACCATCCATGCCCTGCACGTCATGGAGAGCGGCGGCTTCCGCAGCCTCCTGATCAATGCGGTGGAGGCCTCCTGCATTCGTACCAAGTAAGCTGACAGAAAGAGAAAAGCCCCTGAAGAGCACAGACCTCCACACCCAACAGCTCATTTACCAACATTCTGTGATAAGGAGACTGAGTTTTGTTTTGTTTTATATATAGTAAATAACAGATATCAATTAAAATGTTGATAATGGACTAGAGAAGGATGATTTAAAAATGAGGTGATGTTCAGCATTAGGGCTGTTTCTTTTGTAGTTCATAAATCAGACAGTAGGTGGAGACACACGCACAGGTTTCATCTATAGATGTATGTTTATATACTGTATATCTCCATACTGGTAAATAGTAATGAATCTGTGTTCGGTTCTGTTCTACAAAGAGAACTTCAGGCTTTGGCTGATCAGGAGAAAATCTCCTCAGAGGCCATTAAAAAGACGACTCTGGACAAAGTGTTGCAGCAACCAGGAGTGACGACAGACGTGGGAGTCAGACCTCGAGGGGCCAACATCTTTAACAGCAGCAGAAACACGAAATGATGTGGTTTTAATGGGTTTTTTTTTATTTTAATGTTGCTTCAAGACCAGCAGGACTCCAGTAGCTACTGTTATTATTAGGTACCTGAAGCAGAATACTGTTAAAAACGTAGTTTTTAAATGTTTTAAAAAAAAAAAAAATTAAAAAGATGGGAGTTGTCATTTTGTCATTTTACCAGCATTTAACTATACAGACATTTTATTGTTAAAAAAAAAAAAATCAAATAGCATATTAATCGTTTTTTAATACTGATGGCTGCCATGGATGTAAACAGAAAAGATCATTTTCTTATTTAAAATTTAAAGTTCTATCTGTATCTGGAAGATAGCTACGGAAACAGTGCCGGCCGAACAAAATATAATTCATGTGCAGAAAAATAATCAGTCTTACAGATTGTACAGTATGTGACTAAAGTAGTTTAGGAATTGACGTTATCGTTCAATCCATTAATTATTGTAATTTTGTACATGTTATAGGAAGATGTTGAAACTAGGGATGTTTTTCGGTCCATACCTAAAACTAATATAAAGGTGTGTGTGCTGCTGGGGCAAATGAAATTGTTTTCCATCTTTTGGAAATCCGATGGGGACAACAAGTGGCAGATTTTGGGTTAAAATATTTTTTCCTAAATAAGAGAAAATCCTTCATGAATGAAGCCACGTGACCAAACACGATGACGTCTGGCTTCGATACAAGAGAAAGGAATCAAGCAGGACAGCGAGAGGTGTCCATTCTGTCAGTGAAATTCACATTCTGAACCTCCGATGTCAGCTGGCCGACGTGACGGTTTAAGGAGAAGACGCTGACAGCATCAGAAAATCGAGGAGCGTCATTTTAAAGTCAGGTGGGTCTGTAAACCAACCAGCGTCCGTATTAATGTTGTGCTGAGTTGCCTGCCTTCGCCTCGCTGCTAGCTCTGGGTTAGCATGCTTTGCTATGTTTGGGAAGTTAGCATAAACCGCGAAATAGGCTTCGTTTCAGATTAAGAGTTTCCGCCTTGCTCAAACGTTCTTCCCCAATTTCCCCCAAGTGAGCGTAACTTTTATTTTGAAAGCGTCTCAAGGAAACACTCGTGTAGCTGTTGCGCGATGGACAATTGAGCGAGCTGCCACTATGCTGAGATGGCAGCTATTCTTTCGTACACGCTCCCCAGCTGCCAATAACACATGTCACTCACATTTCCACCCGCTTCGTGCTGAAACGCCGACTTCCCCCCGGTCAGAGAGCCATCCGCGGCGTTAGCGCGCTTGAGACAACCCAGACGGAGCGAACTCGGGGATTTCCTCGCTCTCTTGTTTTGTAGGCGGAGAGTTGTTGGCCACTTTCACGAGCGCCCCTCGAGAGGTTGGACGCGCGAGTCGTGGAATGTCAGAGCCGCGCGACTCGGCCGCCGCCGCCGCCGCCGCCGCCGCGCTGCTCCGGAGCCCCGCTCGTCCGCGCTCCCACGGCGCTTTCTGCTGATTCCCCAGCCGATGTGCATCTCCCGGCCGCTCAGACCTGCTGCTTCGTCGTCACCCCGCCGCGGAAGGGAGCGAGATCGAGCCGAGACAGCGGTTTAGCACCAGGTCGGTTTCCTGCACTTTGCCCGTCACACATTACGAAGGCGACTCCTTTAATGTGAGTGCGCATTTACGGGGATTTTACAAACGCGGAGGTTTAATCTGTTGAATATGTTGTTGTTGTTTTTTTAAATGCACCTGAAGTAACAGTTTATTGAGCCTGAATTCGAACAATGAGCCCAACCAAACGCGCCGCCCTCGTCTTTAGTATCGCAGCATTGTTTCATGATCAGGGACCGCAAACAAGTGGCGGCGGATGTGTCTGTCATAGCTGTGCTGAATCATCACTACCGTGTGTTTAGACATTCTCAGAATCCACCCCGGAAAAAAAAAAAAAAAAATCAAATGGGAAAACAGGGCAGCACCGGACAAAGGTGTGCGCGGAGAACCGGGATGGACGTTGGTGGTGAGATGGTGCCGAACGGTGATCGGGGCTTGAGCAGGTGACGACCGTCGGCCCTTTATCTCAGCCTCATCTACATTCATCAGGGGCTGTGCTTTTGGCGTGTGCTTCTATTGCAGCGCTCTCATGATGAGCATCAACAAGCTGCGTGTGAGTATATTTACGCTAAGTGCTTGACTGTCAACGATGTCAGACCCATTTACTAAAGGGGGAAAGATGCGCGATAAGCAATAAATCATGCTTCTGGGGCCACGGATTGCTGTGTTTAAACTGGGTCACAAAGAAAACGGTGAGATTTTAGGTTTCAAACGTCATCTAGACAAGACGATGCTTGTTTGCTGTGTTCTAAACCTCAGACAGGTTGTCTGTGATATTCACGCCTTGTCACCCGGTTATTTTATTTAATTGTATTGTTTGGGGGGGGATTTGGTGTTTCCTTGGGTGTGACAAGATGAAATTTGCCGCCTGTTAGAGCGCACACTTGCGGAGGGCAGGTAATGAATTAACCATGGAGACTCCCTGTGCAGTTTCAAAAGTCACCTTGGAAACTGTGGAGCATAAATAGTCGGAGGGGCTACGCAGACTAAAGTTGCCTGTTCTTGCTCAGATATCAAACTTATTTCATCATCTCCGTTCACGCGAGTGGAGGGGGGGGCGATGAAGTGTGTTTAGCAGAGGGGCCGGTCACACGTCAGAGGCCCGTCTCCGCGTTAAGGCGTCTCTGCCTCTCTGCAGGTAACCAGAACAGATGAGAGCCCCTGTAAAAGCCCACCTGGCGTGTAGACGGAGGCAGGGAGAGGTGGAGATCCCTTCTGAGATTTACGACCCGGGTAGGGAGGATGACACCAGGCTGGATGAGCGTGGAGGTGCGTCGGCGCTCACACCCAGCGGTGCCGCTCAGAAGCTCTTCAAGGTGGGAGAGGATCTTTACGGTTGACGAAACACCAGGCAAGACTTTCCGGCGCCCCGCCTGGCCACCGACACCCCTGCACGGCCTGCACGCCTGCACGCCTGCACCCTGGGAGTAGTTCTGCCTATTCAGGACAATTAATAGCCTCCAGAAAGGAACACAAATGTGGGATTTGTCCACAAAAGTGCTGCTTAAGCTGCACGGGGAGATGGGAATGCCTGGAAGGAAGGGAGAGAGGGATCAATATGGTTTTTTTTCTCCCCCTCCTTTGAGCAGGAGAGAGAGAAGGTTGGTGATGAAACCTCCTGCAAACGCGGCGCAGGATTACGGTTGCTCGGCGTTGCGATATGTCCGCTCCACTTCTCAAAGTAATACTTTCATCTCGCCTGAGCAGCAAGTGTGTGTGATGAATTCCTGCTTAAATCCAGCCTCGGAATCGGCATGTTCATTACCGCTCCTTGTGTGTTCATAATTTAGATAAGCCAATATTGAGCAGAACACGCCGATCACAGGCAGAGCGCCATGGCGTCTTTTATTTTTTCCCTTCACTTCAACCCAGTTTTATCTCATCTGATTATTACTTGAGACACGTTGGCGGCCGGATGATATTAAAAACCACACCGCTTCTGAAAGGAGCCGAGTCAGAGTGAAACCAGTAAGCCATGGGAAAGGAATCAATAGTTTAGTGCCTGTTTGTGGAGTTTTAGTCTTGTAAATAAGGAAAAAGAGCTCCAGCTGGGTTTGATCAGTGATCAATCTTCAGTTTGATCTGTTGCCGACGGAACACTAAAGAGTCTGAATAGATAAGCAGGCAGATTCTGCAGCTCACTCCTCTGACCTTTAAAAATAATAATTAGAGCATCATCATCCATCCATCCATCCATCCATCCATCCATCCCTCGCTTCTGCAGTCTGCAGAATGTGATTAAATATGCCTTTTCCCAGTACTCTTTCTCAGCGCAGACCCAAAAAAAAAAAGGAAAAACAGGTTGACAGATCTTTAAAAGTCTCTGTACGCAGCTGAACACACACGTTCAGGCCGTATCCTGCGGTGATTTATTTGGGATTTATTTAGTTTCCGACAGCCTCGGCAGAGTGGGAGACTCTATTAAGACATCCTGGAGGGAGATCATCAATCAGCTGATGTAATTTGAACTGAGCGCTGCTGCTGTTATTAATAGAAATTAGCATCTTTGCTGCTTTCGGGTGACAAAATTTACATGAAGCACAAAAGCGCCCGACGCATTTCTGTGATGTACCAAAGCGCAACGTCCTGGTTTCACGGTGCGGCTCCAAACGAGCGCGGGATAAGCGGCGCTTGAACGCGGGCCACGCGTGTGTGGGCCGTCTGCAGCCTCCACGTCCTCCCAGACGTCCGCAGCGCTGCTCCTCCAGCGACCAGAAGAGGCCGAGGATTCACCCCCTCGCTGTGAAGCCGACGAGGAGATGCTGGAATCTAAACTGCCGATTTGGGACACTTTTGTCTTTTTTTTTTTTTTTTTTTTGCTCAACCGCTATTTTAATTTCAGTCCTAAAAAGCTCTGATTAAAAGTATTGACCTAACATTTCTCCTCCACTACGAGCGTGGCGCGTTTCCCTCCGAAAGCCGCTGAGTGATTTCTGCTCTCCCTCTTTTTGTCACTCTTATTTCACGCTCTGAATACTTAGTAGTTAATAGCTTCCCTCCCCTCTTCCCGCCACACCTTTGGCTCTCTGGCTCCCACAGACACTGTTCCCTCCACACTCAAGCGGGCGCCGATCTTCCAGTAATTCCTCCGAAAGATGTTCTGTTTTTTGAAAACCATTGCGGTTAAATGGCGGTGGAGAGTTAGCCTGTCCTTAAATCGCCTCACCGTGTGGTTTCATTGTCTTATTCCTGTGCCCGCGGGGCTAATTCCGGGTCCTTCTCTTTGCTATCGTGCTCTGTTTGCAGAGAGAGTAACAGATCCGGAGCAGTTCTGTCGCCCGAAGTCGAATTTGCATTTGGGACGCCAAGACCACAAAAGTAGGCCTGCGAGCGGAACGAGACACGTTTTCTTTTCTGGAGATCTTTACCTCGCGCGGTGTGAGCCGGTATTTGGCTCTTCGTTTTCACAGAAGCGACTTGCCTCTTTTGGCCGCCTTTGTGCTTTCTGGGAAGCAGCCTTCCAGCAGCAGCAGGCGCCTCCACCGTCACGTTTCATTCACGTCATCAGCCAAGTGGCGGGACGCTAGCCGCGACACCTTCCATTTCTATGTGCTTGTAGCGGTTCGTTGATCTGTCTTATTGGGGGTGCGCGTGCGGGTCATCAGCAGCCGGAGCCGCGGCCCGCTGTCACGCGTCCACCCACCCTGTCCGTCCGCCCAGCCTCCTTTAGCACTCAGCTAGCGGCCGCTGTTGTAATCTGCGTTCTCCGGCAGGTCGCTGGGGTTTTGGTTTGCCCCCGTGGCCCTGATAATCTTGTTACAGCGCTGTCAAGTCCCCCCCAACAACCCTGAACCACCACCTCCAGCCACCTCCAAGTACCAGGACCGTCGCCCCCGCCGGGCCTCCGCCATTTTGAGGCAGCGGTTGATGGAAGACACTTGGCTGTATCCTTGAAGAATCACCTCCCGAGCGCCTTCTTCTTTTTTTTGTGGCTTCTCACCCCTGCTCCCATCTCCCGCCCCCACCTCGGGCTGCGAGCGACACAGGTAAATATTCATCGGGGGATGCGGTAGCCGGATTTCCCCCCCCACCCGCCACCAACAAAGGGTCCCCTAGCTAATGGTGTCCATCCTTGGCAGCCCCCCTGGAGAAATCCTGTGCAGAGGATGAGATCATTAAAGCATGACACAGGCTGAAGGCTGGACCCATCATTTCACATCAGCGCTCCTCCCACCAGTGCACCCCACCCCCACCCCCGCCCCCACCGCATCCCTCCAGCCTCAACAAGTCGGATCCACCTCCGCCGGCCGCTTCTTTTTGATGAACGCGGGCAGCTTCTGAAGGCGGATGGGGCCGCCCGTGTCGCTCCAGTCCAACTTCACAGCTCCCTAATTGGGACCTTGGTTCCGGTCCTTGCTGAGATCAGTCGTTTTTTCCCTCCCTTCAACCTGTTCTTCTCCCGCTCCTCCGAATGTGTCGACTGTGCGTTTTCCACAAGGATGTTCTCTGTCTTACCTCCCTCTCCCTCAGTTTTCTTCTCACCCTCTGTTTTCCCCTCCATCCCAGTCCATCTCCCCCTCCTTTGCTTTCTCCGGGTGACCACGCTCAGCGATTTCTATTTCCCGTGGATGCGATGTGTCTCCTCAGCGAGCAATCAGCTCTGATTTGTCAGCGTTCTCGCAGGCGATTCATAAAAATTCAGCAAGCACCTACAAAAGACGCCCGCGTCCCTGCGCTCGCCTCCACCTCCGTGGGCCCCTGCCCTCCGCATCCCCCCTCCTCTCCTTCGAACCGGCACAGACCCACTGATGTGGAGTCACGCGTGTTGCCTCCTCTCCTCCTTTTCTGCGACTGTTACGAGTAAGAACTTCTGAAAAGCGAGAAAATAACAACTGAAATGTCTCTTCTAGCCTCTCTGTGAAGTCACAGGTGAGCCCCTTCCTCCCTCCCTTCTGTGTGTGTTTGTGTGTGTGAGGGAAGGATGACATGCCTGCTAGTGGAAGGGAGCAGCTGTGCGTTGGACCTTGTCTGCCTTCTCCTGCCACACTCTTGTCATTGGGAGCCGTCTGGCAGTGGCGGCGGCGGCCTTCGCTGGAGGGTTGCAGCCTGGGAGGGAGCTTTCCGCGGCGTCACATGGCCAGATCTCACCCACGCCAAACCGGACAGCCGATCCCGACTCGTCCACAGACAGAGCAAAGTCGTCCAAGGAGAAATTTGGACGGGGTTGTTTTATTTTCGCCAGTATCGCTCCAGCAGCTATTAGCGGAGTGCTTTCCTGTCTGTTTGTCCATTATCCCAGCATCATCAGGCAGACCATTATCCCATTATGCTTTGCATCTGTGGTCCAAATGCTTACTGGAAATGAGTCATCACAAAGGCTGGTGGGAGAGGAGGTGTTACTATCAGTCAGCTATTCATAGCCAGGCCGGCAGGCATCTAAAGATCACGTTTAAAACCCTCCGCAGAACGCAAAAAGCCTTTCTGTCCTGTCGTCTGTTGATGACAAAGGAAATATGGTTGTTTTCTGAGGACCTTTCGGAGCAGAAGCTCTTGACCTCGCGCTCCCTCCCGGCCCGTGTGATCGCGTCGTATCCAGGTCATTTTTAACAAGCGTCTGTCTCCCCCTGTTTGGCTCAGGTGACCAGTCCACCTGTAGCTGCCGTTTGTTGCCATGGAAACACGCCGGCCGTCTCGCTGCACTTCAGCGCCGCGTCGGCTCTCCTCTATTCGTCCCGACCCCCACTTTCTTGGAATTTCTCTGCACATGTCGGAGACGACTACCGGCTCAGTGGGCCATGATGGCGCGCGCGCGCGCCAGCCGTTTTTTTTTTGTTGTTGGTTATATTCATTTATCTGCTCTTTTTTTCTTCTTCTTCTTTTTCTTTTTTTTTTGGGACGCTTAAGAAGTTGTAAAAGCCCACATGCGCTTGTTTATGTGCTCAGCACTAACACCCACTGCTGGGCTTTGTAAATCAGCTTACTGAAGCAATGTTAGCTGGGCTGGCTGTGGTGGGTGCCGCTGACGCAGCATTTTCTGTGTGTGGTGTAAATCACCCAGAGGTGTGTGCGTGCGCGCGTGTGTGTGTGTGTGTGTGTGTGTGTGCGTGTGCGCACATTTATCCTGAGACAGCGCTCACGCAGTGAAGGGCGCCCAACCTTCTGGCCGTCTTAACAGCAGTAGGTCACATGTTCCTGCCTGCACAGCTTCTCCTGGTGTTGGTTCAGTCGGGCCCTGTTGTTGTGCGCGGTCGCTCTGACTGTGGTATCCCTTTTTCATTGATTTATGGGTTTTCAGGCAGCCAAACGGAAGCGCGCGTGGCTGTCTGTAGTGGTCCTGATGGAAGAGCCGGCGTTGTGCGCCCCCGGCCGCGCACGCACCGCGCTTCAGATGCGAGTCCATCCTCGTCCTCTGTGTGATTGGAAAGCCTGCGCTCAGTGACTTTGAGCTTCATTTCCCGGGAAATCATTGAATGTTGTCCTCGCCACGCTGCAGCGCAGGAGACATGTCTGCCTGATGTTTTCATGTTTCATTAGGGAGGAAAAAAAAACAGGTTTGCTCGGTAGTCCCGACACTGCGTCCTTGACCCACTTGTGTCTGGTATGTTTGAAGGACCCAGTCGCGCTGTAGCATCTCTGCAGCTATGGCATTATCATTCAGTCCTGCTATTTTATGCATTAACTTTGACTTTGACTTTTTTTTACCCACAGACTCATCAGCAGAACAGGTGAACGTGGCTGTTCTGGCATGACTACCACAAACAAAGGAAACAAGGCATTGAAGGTAATTGCCGTGTGTACGTTTTGTCTCTTTAAATTCAAATAAAATTAGCATGGATGTCTTGATTTCCTTCTTTGTAGTGATTTATGCTGTTAGTAAATTAAGGGACGAGGATCCTGTGTACGTGCTTCCCTCTACTGGTGACTACATTTGTGTCGATCCATTGGGATGCTCAGTGTGTCGTCTTTTTTTGAGTACATGAGGTAACAACCTAATTCCTTTAAGGTTGTTGCTGGAAATAGTCCTAATGTTTGCAGCAGATGTGACAGAGTCATGCTGACAATACCACATCTGCGTAACCGGGTTGGTTGAGCAGGATGGGGTAGGCTAATGCGAAGGCTAACGTCAACCAACTCTTGTCCGTAGTGAAACGGGAACCGGGGGAAAATGGAACCAGCCTGACAGATGAAGAGCTGGTGACGATGTCAGTGCGGGAGCTGAACCAGCACCTACGGGGCCTGACCAAGGAAGAAATCCTCCAGCTGAAACAGCGGCGGCGCACCCTGAAGAACCGGGGCTACGCCGCCAGCTGCCGGGTGAAACGCGTCACCCAGAAAGAGGAGCTGGAAAAGCAGAAGGCCCAGCTGCAGCAAGAGGTGGACAAGCTGGCCACGGAGAACGCCAGCATGAAGGTGGAGCTGGACGCTCTGCGCTCCAAGTACGAGGCCCTGCAGAGCTTCGCCAGGACTGTGGCCCGCAGCCCCGTTACCTCAGCGAGGGGACCCATGGCCTCCGTCATAGGGCCCCTCATCCCTGGTAAAGTAGGTGCAACCAGCGTCATCACCATCGTCAAATCCAAAACAGAAGCTAGGTCGTAGTAGCAACCTTAGCTGTCTCCTCAGTGCATAGCAACAGTAACCGCGGCCAACGCTACAAACGTGCTTCTTTAATTCATACCCAGTGGTTGCAGTGACAGATCAATTTGAATAAAACGCTAATTAAAAGGATAGTTGACCCAAAAAACGTTAAGCGATTGACATTAATTGCTTGTTTTTACCAAGTGACACAAGTTAATAAATGCTTGGGAGCAGCACATAATTCACTGCTGCTCGTTACTGGGCATTAGCTGTCACTGGGACGAGGCAGAAATATGAGAAATCTGCTCAATTATTCAAATTTGCATTTAATTTGTATCTGCTTTTATTTACCAATCAGTTTTTCGGTCGCCTGTCGGGGATAAAAGCATGAAACAACGCTTCCGAAACCAACGTCGGTTTCTGTTTCTGCCTCCGTGATGGGCTTTAACAAACTCGTCATGATCGATATGACTGGTAGATGCAATAATAATACGTATGCACTGAAAAACAAAGAGGTCTTTCATATTTACGGTCAAGCCGGAGTACGAAAAATGATCAAAACATCCAAGATTCTTCTCCAACATCCGAAAACCTGAATGTTTTGTGGGGACGGTGGAACCCGCAAACTATTTTTTTCCTTTTAGAGAAATGCTAATGGCGATGTTTTGTTTCAAAGATATATAGAAATCTATATATATATACTGCATTTTTTGTATTTATTGTTGACAGGGCCATCTGATATTTCCAAAAGAAAATCTTTACACTAGCTTTACTGTTGGAATCGTTGAGCTGTAGAGAACTTTGTCTAACGTTGAGTTTTAATGGTTTTTATCACTGGTTAGATCAGTTCAGTTGTTTCTAGAAATACAGAAGAAAACGGGGGAAAAAGTTCCTGTGACATCTTTTTTGCAATTGTACCAAAAGTGGCTTACTATTGAAGTCTGATAGCTTTTTTTCTAGTGACTAGACGCGTACTGTGGGGTAGCGCGTGACGTGACGTGTAAGTGACAAGTCGGCAGTGTCGTTCACTCTATAGATGTCAACGCTGTGCTATTTAAAACAAACCTGTAGAGCTAAACTAGGTGGTGTAAACAAGGTCAGTCGTCTTTGTGCGTGTCGGCATCCGTGATCTCCTCCGCTTCTTCCGTGTTGGTCACAAATCATATCGTGGTTTCGGAGTTTACCGCATAGCCTTGTGGGACCGAAACGGGGTGAAAGGATGCCAGTCAGTTCTTTCCTGGAGCTTGAAATGACACCGTCTAGGAAAAAAGGGAAGAAAAAAAACGTGTTGGTGCCGGGGACCCTCTGAGATGTCCAAACCCAGTCCTCGAGGGCTGCGATCCAGCCGGGTTTTCTGTTCCACCAGGTGGACAAGCCCTTCACCCGGAATCCCACCGTCTGCCCGGTAGGACAGAAAACCCGGCTGGATTGGCTTTGGACCCCCTAAGAGTGTGGTAGGAGACGCTAAGCTGGCTACACACTCGGGGATTTTTTAAAAGCAGATTTTTGGAAATGTTCAATAGTTTAATCCCAAAAACAATCATACACACGTACGCTGGGACTTCCTAAATTAGCCCAGATCCAGCTGTTGAGCCCAAATTTCTCTTGGGATCGTCGATTGTGCAGCCAGCCCGGGGCGGGGGTGGGGGTGGGGTGCAGGCTATTACCGCCAAGCGTTGCTGCGTCATTGGCGTAAACGTGCCAGTGTCCCCTGGTGCGGCCATCCATCCACAGCAGTCGGGTCTGTATGCACTAAACTCCTGCTTGTTTAGCTCAGGACAAAAGCCGCTCGCTCGATTCTTGATAAGAAGAAGGGAGAAAAGGATGGCAGCTCTGTTCACTGAAAAACAAAAGTATAATAAGTATGTCATAAAGGGCTTCGATCCACGCTGGGTAAGAGAGAGGTGGCGCGACTGTGTTAGACTACAATCCACAGCACCTGCCAGCAGCGCGTCGTCTGTGCCAAGTGTCGCAACACGCAGTTTTACACCTCAAGGTGACGGTAGCGGGGCAGGGACTCAGAACCCCCCCCCCACACACACACTTCCTCCTCCCGCTGGTCCGAATGTGCTCACCCGCTCCCACCAGGGTCCCGGGTCCCGGGTGCTGGCGAAACTGGCCGCGCGAGCATCCTCACTCCTTCACCACGCTTAGCTGTTACCCCGACTGGTTAACTGTGGGAAAATATATATGACATAGCTCAGTATCGATGTTGGCGTCCTTTTTGCTGTGGCCGTCTCGTGGAGTGAAACTTTCCTTTAAAAAAAAAAAAAAAAGATTTTGTTTTGGTGTCAAGTGTCTTCAAGGGTGTCCGAGCAGCACCTTCCACCAATCTCAGTGTCCGCCGCCGGAGAGGCCCGTCTCACTCATACAGGTGTACAATATGTAGCTACTATAGGTATTAATGAACATCGTGGAAAAGTGACCCTTAATATGCAACTCAGTGGAAAGCAGCGTGAAAGAGTAGACGTAAGAGTTATCGATATTGTCAGTAACTGTGGTCTGTTATTATTCTTACCTTGCTGTGTTCTTGTTTTTATGATCATTTTTGTTTTTGGAACAGCAGCTGGCCCTAATTAAGGCTCATTTATGCTCCCTTTGGTGTGTAATCTTGGAAGAATAGATCGCTGCCCTCTGACCTCTGCGTTCAGGTGGTTCGCGGTTAGTCCTCCAGGGGGCGCTGCTGCCGGATCTGCAGCAATCCCAACCTTTAATGGACTCGTTTAAAGATGGATGGCGTCTTGGACTGTGTTATGCACTCAAAAATGCCCGTCTGCATGAACCCAAAGCTTGTGGCGGCTGCCGCTCGTTAGCATAAATGCTTCAAAATCATCGGATGCAGAAACAACTTTAGGAAGCAAATCCGAACAAGGTGTAAATCACAGACAAAAACGATTTAATCACATTAAGCGAATGTCAGAGCTGCAGAAGGTGCCTTAATCCGCTTCCACATGCTGACGGTACAGTCGGCCACCTTTTCATCTTGACTGGGAATCTTTTTTTTCCCCTTTATAGTTGTTTTCCTCTTTTCCACCCACTGGAGGGGCACTGCTGGGGGAGGGTGCAGAAATTGGGATGCGGCTAGCGCACGTGGAGCATAAATGGGCCTTAGCGTAATGCTAACGGTATTAGCTGCACTCGAGCTCTCCTGCTGTAAAAGTTCTGCCTCCCTGAACTGGGAGTTCGGACTGAAATCGCTGATTGGAGATAGCGAACGTGCACTGACGGAGAGCTAAGCTACGACAGGTGCTCTCACACGGGCCGCTTGCAATGTTTGTTTTTAATCTTTTGGTGTGTGTGTGTGTGCGTGAGTGTGCGTGCGCGTGTGTGTTGTTTGTGCGTCTGGGGCTCCTCTGCTGCTACGCCAGTTGTCAGCACTCGTCCTTCGCTGTAGCGCCGCCATTTTTCGCGTCACGTGTCGTGTTTGGGTTCTTCTTTCGGGCGGGTTAACTAACAGCACTCGTGTGACCGTTTTATTAGTCGGCTTTTCTCCGCTCGGTCGTTTCTCCTCTCGCTCCACCGAGCGGACGTGCGTGTTTAAAAATCTGACTAAAGCAAAGTTCATGATCTGTTTTGTTATTTTTCTGTATGGGTTGTAATAAAATATTGCAGTACTTTGTATGAAAACAGACAATAGTTAATTGTAACTATTTATAAATTAAATTATTGGACTTTTTGCAATCTGTAGATAAGTACTATGTATTCATATTTACAGTAACAACTGTGGATTTAAACGTGTTTCTCTGAGGTGTCTAAGTTATTGATGTATATAATGTATGTTTGTTGATACAGCTTACTTTATTTTCTATAAGACCAATAAAATGTTTTGGAAAAGGACGGCGCTGGCGTTCCGCGTTCTCTGGTCCCGTCTGCCCAGTTTGATGCTTCTCCGGGAGGCGTTTTATTTTTTTTGTCATCCAGGGTGGGTTTCAGAAGACCGGCATCATTCAGATGGCACATTTTCTTCTTCTGTGATCCAAAAAAAGCGGCTGAGCGACCCACTTTGGCTGGCCTCTGTGGATGTATTTTTGGCCCGACGCAAGTAAAACATTAGTGTCATGAAGGATGTCTAGGTGTGCTCGTCCTAGATTAGGAGGAGTGGTGAGTTAGTCATCATCATCATCACCCCCCCGTCCCCCCATCCCCCCGTCCCTGCAAAGGACCCCTCTTCTGTCTCGGCACAGCTCATCAAACACCACCTTCCCCGCCAGCGGCACGCTGGAATCTTCTCCCAGGGGAACAGATGAAGGATGGAGGGCGTCTGACCCGTCTCATCTGACCTCACCTGGCCTCTCCTGGCTCCTACGGGGTCAGTGTGGCAGCCTTCTGCCCCCTGGGCCGGCTGCCCCAGGCAAACCCTGTGGCCTCGGTAGAGGTGATTAATTTGCCAGTTTGAGTTTAGGGTGAGCCTGGTGGCCAATCTAGGGCGGCATCCTTCATCCTCACCCGCTTCTGCAGCAGGTGCCTGCCCCAGATCTTGGACCACAGTCCCACTGCTCAATGAATGCCCCCAGCCCAACCACACACACACACACACACACACACACACAGACCATCCGTAAGGCAACTCATTTCGAGTGACGCTGACCCGAGGACCTGATAAAAACACTGTACCCTTAAGGAGGCATCTTTACACACAAGGATCATCCAGCACCAGATTCCTTTAAATAGCAATAAAAACAGCTGCAGGTTTGATGACACAAAACCCCAAAAACCCGAATTATTTACGATGAGCAGGTTCATCATTCTGTGGGTTTGCGCGCCCCCTGCCGGTAGTTCTGTGTAGCGACACTCGTCGCACAAATTCAACAGCAATATGAGAGACCGTCAAATTTCTATTTATTTATTTATGATACAAATCTTCAAAAACTGTAGGTGGAGCAATGCCATGCTGTTCAAAAAAAGATACGTAAATGATCTAAATAAGAAAAACAGTCACGCCTTTGTGTCAGCCATTTATGCTATTTTTTGTTACAGATAATTATGGACGTGGTCACATCTTCTCCCGTGTTTATGACATTTTTATCTCTAAGGAAGCGTGATATACCCGTCAAACTTGCAGACGTCACCGTGGAATCCTGACACCACGGTCACGTGGCGGCGGGCAGAACGCCGCTCTTACGTAACCACGCGTCTCCTCCGCTCGTGCGACTCAGGCGCGCGTCAAGTGCGCCGTGAGAAGGTGCGCTTCTCCCCTCCGCAGCCTTTTCAAAATAAAGTCCGTGGCAGGTGAACGGCACGGCGCGGAGCGCGGCGCCGGGCGCTCGCTTCCGGCGCCGCACGCCAGCTTGACCACGCATGCGTGGTGCGTCGCCGGAGCGTCGGGAGGCTTTGGCGCATCCGCGGACGTATAAGAGGACGCTGCCGCTGCCGCTGCCGCGCAACCCGGCGCTCCTGCAGCAAAGGCCACAGCTTCATCATCTGTCTTCATCTTTTTTATAGGCATTTTATCTGTTTACAGAGAAGACACCTTTTTTAGAGCAGACTTGCGGCTGTGGGGGTGGGAAATGATCAAAAACGGACACCACCAGCAGCAGGAGAGCGCAGGAGCCGGGAGGGAGGCAGCGGTGACCCCCGGCGCTGCCGCGCGGAGTCCCGAGAGGAGGAGGCGGGGAGTCCGGGTGTGGTGCGACGGCTGGTGAGTGTCGCATGACCCACCGTGATGAGGAGGATGCTACCACGCTGGTTTTGCTCTTTTTCGCCCTTGCGTGGGTATCACCTGGTGTGCAAACAGGACAAGCCTGGAGAGCCTCGGCTCTTCAGGAAATTCTAATAATTCCGCTACTAATTCCTGAGTTTATATGCTTCTGTTTTGGCTCTGACGGCCGGGCGCCTGGATGCGTGAATGCCCGATCATTCCAGCCCTCTTGTCTCTGTCGGTGGCCATTACATAAGGAGTCCACTGGCTGCAGTTAATGACTCACTGTCCAACTTTGACCGATGATCACCTGGACTGGAGTGGCTGAACCATTACAACCTGACGGAAAAGCCCACGTCACGGCATCCTTGGATCACGCCATCTTCTGGCATCCTTCACCAAAGTTTCGGTCATTTTTGACGCTTTTAATGTTAAAGTTTCATCGCCTGCGTTTTAAACTGGTCCATTAGGTTTTTATTTAAACCCATCATCAGGGAGTAAATGATCAGCTGATTTACAAACACTGAAAGCCAAAATGACCCCTGACACATTTCCTGTCTCCAAACAAGGTCTTTCATAGTTACAGGGATCCTAAATGCATCATGTGTACTACAGTAATATACTATACTATCACACTACACATCTAACACAATTATGTTGTGTTGTGTTGTGTTTGCAGGTGGTCTAATGATGTCAGATTAGGCTTCTAAATCCCTAACAGGCATTTTTGTTGTTCTTTCTGACAAAATGAAAGCGGCAGTAGCTAGCTGGCCCTGGCTGCGGAACAGCGCCCCCTCTGGCAGAAACCCCGACCCCGCCTCTGTGCTGCAGCGCAGCAGAAATATTTCACATTTCTGGGTTTGAAGGCAGGATTATGGTCGCTTTCTCTGGGAGAATTCCTGCCTTTTAGGTGTGGCCGCCCGTCCGCAGTTTGGTGGGATGTTGCAGAATATGTGGGATGCCAGAATATTAACCGGTGGGGTGAGCACGCAAAGAGGGCCAATGTCAACAGCTCCCCATGCCGTTAACCCCTCCGGCCCCTTCCATCCCACACCTGATGCTCTGTGCAGCCGCATTGTCTCCTGGGAAGCAACGGCAGCATCAGGGTAACATTCCAAGGAAGGACAACAGCGGTTGGGCTGTCCCTGCGCTGCGGCCCCGCCCCTTTCCCTCTGCACAATCACTGTGTTGTTCTGTCACTCTGGATGGAGACGACAGGGGCAAAAGTTCACTTGTGACGTAAACAGCAACAAACAGGAGGATAAAGTCCTCCGTGCACCATCATAAATTTCCTCATCAGCAGCTTTCCTGTGAAAACATCCGACTCAGCAAAGGCGGCTGCCGAACATGCGCTTGTCGTCTGCGTAGAGGCGTACGTGGCCTTCGGGGGCCGGCTGACGCTCCGAGGTCATCGACGTTTCATCCTCGCGCTCTGGCACGGCTGAAAATATACAGCAGGAAGAAGGTGCCTCGTGTGGTGGGGGGGCATCCACACACTTATGGGTGTGTGTTTGCACCTCTGGGTGCATCAACACACACACACACACACACACTCGCGGGTGCACTCGGGGCCTAGGAACAGCAACTCTTCCCGCTCCCTGCATCCAACGTGTGTTAAACGTTGTTCTGCTCTGCTAGCCGAGCGTTTTTCTGCCTGATCTGGGAGCTGAGGGAGCTAGCTAGCTAGCTGTGGTGAAAGGCTAGCACCCATCTGTCCTCCGTTCTGCTGGACGCTCCTGCGAGGGCGTCTGGTCTCCGCTGATCTAATGATCGCAGACAGGCTGCCGGAGCGAAATCCTTCTGATTTCTGGTCGTCTGGTTTTGGTTCTAGCTACGACATGGTCCATTACGGCCACTCCAACCAGCTGCGGCAGGCCAAGGCCATGGGGGAGTACCTCATCGTGGGAGTGCACACAGACAGTGAGACCCCCACCCGCCCCCCGCCCTCCGCCCCCTCCCGCTCCCAACGCCGTCACCTGACTTGTGTCTGGTTTCCAAGGTGAGATCGCCAAGCACAAGGGTCCGCCGGTCTTCACGCAGGAGGAGAGATACAAGATGGTGCGGGCCATCAAGTGGGTGGACGAGGTGGTGGAAGGGGCCCCCTACGTCACCACGCTCGGGACCCTGGACCAGCACGACTGTGACTTCTGCGTGCACGGAGGTAAAGCGCCGCCGCCGCGTTTGCCGCTCCGGCCGCTGGCGGACGCGCTAACGGAGGTTGTGTTTAGATGACATCACGCTCACGGTGGACGGCAAAGACACCTACCAAGAGGTGAAGCAGTCGGGCCGGTACAGGTGAGCAACCCGGGTCCTCCGGGGACCGCTGGTGGCGCTTCGGGGGGGTAACGCCTGCTGTCCTCTCAGAGAGTGTAAGAGGACGCAGGGGGTGTCCACCACAGACCTGGTGGGCAGGATGCTACTGATGACCAAAGCCCACCACAGCCACATCGTGAGTGTCCTCTTCCTCCCCCGGCCCCGGCCCCCCTGGGCCCCGGTTCTGATCCGCCTCTCTCTGTTCTCCTCAGGACAGCTCCGACTACCAGCAGCACACAGACAACTTCGGGAAGGTTGGTGTAGAGCTGCTCTGGACCTGGATCTGGAGCATTGTGTCCTGGGGTTGGGAAGGGGGTGGGACTAAAACCCGTCTGCTGTCACCTGGACCTCTAGAAGGGCCACAGTCCCTGGACGGGGGTGTCCCAGTTCCTGCAGACCTCACAGAAGATCATCCAGTTCGCCTCAGGCCAGGAGCCCCAGGCCGGGGACACCATCATCTACGTGGCCGGGGCCTTCGACCTGTTCCGTATCCTTCCGCAACCATAGACCCGACGGCCCCCTGAGGGGCCCGCAACTCTCCGGAATGACCATCCTTTGCTTTTTTTTGCCCTTGTTGTTGTTTCTTCTGACCCTTCCGTCAGACATCGGTCACGTGGACTTCCTGGAGGCGGTGCACAAGCTGGCAGAAAAGCCCTACATCATCGTGGGGCTGCACTTCGACCAGGCGAGTCTGGTCCCTGCGGTGGGGGAGGGGGGGGGTCCGCGGCCCCTGGTGTGACCCAATGTCCCCCCTTTTCAGGAGGTGAATCGTTACAAAAGGAAAAACTACCCCATCATGAACGTCCACGAGAGAACCCTCAGCGTCCTGGCGTGTCGGGTAGGTCCAACGCCGTTTGTCCGCCACGTCCGACCTACAGTCGGTGACGGCGTTCTCGTCCTCAGTACGTCTCTGAGGTGGTGATCGGGGCGCCGTTTGCAGTCACCAAAGACCTGCTGGACCATTTCAAAGTAGGCAGAACTTCCGAAAACCTGCCAAAGAGCACTAAGAGTCAGAATGAGTGGAGCAGAGGGGTTTTTGTCCCGCAGGTGGATCTCGTGTGTCACGGGAGGACAGAAATATACCCGGGCAGGGACGGATCTGACCCGTACGCCGTAAGCACCCCCCCTCGCCCTCTCCCTTCCCCTGTAATGGGAGTCGTTTTCATTCGGAGCTGTTTTATTGGCGTGCAGGAGCCGAGGCGGAGGGGAATCCTGCGGATCGTGGACAGCGGGAACAGCCTGACCACAGACGCCATCGTCCAGAGGATCATCAAAAACAGGTCGGAATAATCAGAATGAAAGAAAGCACGCAGCGGCTGAGCACCTTCAAGGCATCGCCCCCACTTTTCCTCTCCGCTTTTGACCCCAGGCTGCTGTTTGAGGCCAGGAACCAGAAGAAGGAGGCCAAAGAGATGGCCGTGATCCAGGCCATGAAGCGGCGGGAGGAGGAGACGACTCCGGGCAGAGGCCAGGCTGCGCTGCAGAGACGGCCGGAGGAGCCCAAATAGTCCCGACTCATTCATTATTGACACGCTCTTCTCAGCACTTGCGCATTCTGGCAGCCGGGTTCACGGCTGGTGTGGGAATAATCAGGTATATCGTGCGTGTGTACTCCTGTGTGCGCGTGTGTTCCGTGTATTCTTATACTCCCCGTATGCACCTACGTGTTCATGCCAGTAAACAAGAGTATTAACTATCAAACTGTAAACTGACCATAAAAAGTGTCTATTTTTTATCTTCAGATCTGTTTTTCTTTCTTTTTTTGCCTTCATTAACAAGACAAGTTGGCTTTTTCAGTCTTTATTGGCCTTTGGGCGCATGAGGCGGAGGGGCAGGCGACCTGTCTCTGTATATATGAACTGTACGTATATAATTGACTCAAACTGTGTTTGGACCTCACTGATTTTACAGATGGAATGTTCTACAACCAATACGAATTCAGAGTTTATTTAGAGCAGGAATATGCACGCCTGAGTGTTTTTTCCTTTATTTTTCTGTTTTTATGAGGCGATGTTCTGATGCAGAGGACTGTCAACTTTTATCAGATTACTCTTCTCTGTGTCTTCGACCTGATCAGAAACTAAACCTCCTCGCCACCTCTTCCCGATCCCACCGGACGCGATTAAATTCTATATTTTTTTGTAGATGTATATTTTACTCACCTTATTAACTGCTGTTTATGAGTGTAGATAATAAGTACTGTATGGTGAGCTGGACAGTGTTGGTGTCGACTGTATAATCTCCGTGCTGATACTGTAGACGATGCCGGGCTGCAGTATGCAGATGAAAATATTAACAGAATAATCTGAAAAGCTGCTTGCCGTCTTTTCTGTTTTTTGTCCGTCTCCACTCCATGACTGTCCTGTCTGCATGATTTATTTTTACTCGGACGTTTGATGATATAAAAATAATGAATTTTGCGGCATAACAGTCTCTAAATTTGAAGCCCTGTGGTGTAATACCACGTTGTGCCTGCAGAGGTCGCTGCAGCTCCTCTTACAAACGAGCCTGAGTCCTGCGGTGCGTGGATGCGTGCGTGGATATTATAGTGGTGGGAGAGGAACAGTATGGTGTTCTTTCGAGTTTTTTTGGAGTAAAATAAAAGTCTTATTACATCTTAGGTGTGGCTTTAATAAAGTATTCGTGTATGTGTTTTCGTAAAGGTAGTAAAAGTTTTATATTTTGGTGCTACGGTCGTGGACGTTTTGTCCATTGTAAAAATGTGGCTCCTTCAAATTAGATTTGAAAAAAATTGGTTCCTCACAATTACTTTCATGCGTTATAACTTTTTTTTTACATACACACCAACAAAAAAACTGACCGAAATTAAACAATAATACGAGAATATAAAATGTCGCATTTAGGGACAGTCGTATATTACAGAGACGTTTCTAACGGATTGACGCTACAATCAAATCTTTATTAAAATAAGGACTACCTGAATTTTAGGTGACTGTACAAGTGTGTAGTTTCATTTAATCGCAATATTTGAATAATCCCAGTCAGTATTCCCCTCGCGAGAGAAGTAACGACTTTTTTAATTCTAGTCCTTTTAGGAAACGATCCGTTTAATTATCCTGAAAGCTTCACAAGTGCGTCTAATTTGGCAGATTGGCTCCAAGCTGCGTTTGTTGCTGTCGTCCTTTACTGACTGGAACTCCAACAGCGGCCACGACCAAGAAGAAAAACAGCAATGTTTTGTTGTCTCAACATTCTGCCAGTCCCATTACAGGTAATTTAGTTAAAAAGCGGGGTGTGCCCTTCAAAAGCAATTTGTGTTTTTGTTTATTATCATAAAGTATAATATCTGGTTTGGTTTATAGTCTTTCAGTCATATGGGAAATAATGTCTACTGTTTTTTATTTAGCATAGGTAATGGCTTGGATTGTTTTAACCGTTAGTTTCAGAGCTCTTTGATTGATATATTCGCAGATATATCTGAGAAGCCGCCATCTTTGTGGGTTAATACCTTTGAAACGACAAATCTGGCAACCCAGTAGCCCAATGGGCTGTTTTTAACTTCAAATTAAAGATTTGACCACCTGTAAACAAAATCAGATTGTGGAACCTTGACTGGTTTCTGAAGTAAATCAGGAGGTCAAACGAGGTCATTTTATGGTCAAAGCGCGTCTGCGCCGCTTTTAGGTCTAAAGACGTAAGCTGAACCGGAATCTCTCCTCAGGTCTGTTTGGGAACGTGTCTTCACCAGGATGTCACCGAGGAGAGCAAAAAGGCAAAACTCCAGAGCTCCAAAATAGAGCAAGACCTCTGTGAGCACGCCAGGGCAGAGATGAACGTGGTGAAGATCCTCATGCTCGGTAGGAACGTCCACGCCAGGACGCCAGTTTTGGTCTCTTCATTGACGTCCTGTCACCGCCCTTGAACTGGTTTGTGCCAGGACCTGCGGAGAGTGGGAAGAGCACCCTGATCAAACAGATTAAGATAATCCACAGTCACGGCTTTTCCAAACAAGAGCTCATCAGTTTTAAGGTCTTGAGCAACAGTCAGGCCAGGTTCTCCAGCTGGAGATTCCACTCACACGTCCCTGTTGGTCCACTCAGCCTGCAGTGTTGGACAACCTGTTGACCTCCATAAAGTTCGTCCTTCAAGGAATGGGCATGCTGCGGATTAACCTCGCCAACCGGAAGAACAGGGCAAGTAGAGAAGGTGCAGGTACTTTCACCTGCGACCCCCTCTGGGTCCCTTCAAGTCCCTCAACTAAAGATGCGTTTCCTGCCGTGCAACAGTTGCGTGTGTGACGGGTCCTGTGTGGCTGTTTGCAGACGCACGCCCGCGCCCTCCTCTCCTGCGACCGGTGTGCCGGAGACGACCAGGAGCTGCTCCCGTTCGTGGCCCACGCCTTCTGCGCCCTCTGCTCCGACCACGGGTTCCGAGCGGCCGTGGCCAGAGGTCACGAGTTTGAGCTCAACGACTCGGCGCTGTAGTGAGTAGGAGCACGGTCCCCACGAGGGTGGAAATGTCAGGGGGAAACGGTCCGAGGCCGTGAAAAGCTCCCGTCTGGGAGGAGAGTCCGGTGACATTTGCCGAGAGAGGGATGAGATCAGGATTGATTCAACCGCTCTGTGAGAGAGCGGTTGGGACGAGTGGAAGCAAAGATGAGTCACATGATTAAAGTTGGCACAACAGCAGGAACTAGCGCTCCGCTCCGTTTTAGACCTTCAGCTGCAAGAACGCCCCCTCTGGAGCCCCCTCTGGAGCCCCCTCTGGAGCCCCCTCTGGAGCCCCCTCTGGAGCCCGTTTGTGGGCTCCTCTTTGTGGGCGTTTTTCCCGCGGGGCTCCACAGTTGTGGCCCTTTGGTGGTGGGAGGGGATCGGCACTCCCAGCGCTGTTCCCAGTGTGGTCATGCGGCTCCTCAGCTCGAGTGCTGAATACATTTGAGCAAGTGTCTTGTTGACCCTCCTGCTGGCTGCCTTTTTCTCATTTAAATGTTAGCCAGCCTGATAAAGGAGCCATCTGATTTTTATTATTTATTGGAACCTTAGGGATTTGGAGTCATTTACCTGTAAATAAATTGGAATTTTAAGGGGATCTTCAGGGCGAATCAGCCCCAGGGGCAACTGGGTGTGTCGGCTTCGTTACAGAAGCTGAGTGAAGTTCAGGCCTGCGAGACGATGCAACCTTTGCTTTCCTTCGGCCTCCTCAGCCTGGGCCTGGCCTCCTGACATGGTCCCAGGACTTTGACTCCCCAGACATTCGCCATGGCGTGTGTTTGTGCAGTTCTAAACCACACACATTCGCTCAGGTTTAGATGCAGCAGCAGTCATTTTGTGATTCAAAAACCATCTTAAGAGCCGTGAAAATGGAGGTTTGCTGCGTTGTAAATGTTTTCGAACCCTCTCCTCTCCAGTTTCTTTGAGAACATGACTCGAATCATCGCTCCCCTGTACGTCCCCACGGAGGCGGACGTGCTGAGGGTGAGGGTCCGGACCTGCGGCATCGTGGAGACGCACTTCCAGCACAAGCAGACGATCTACAGGTGAGGCTCACGAAGCTGAACATCGGCCAGCGGGCGGAGTTCAGGAAGCGGGAGCGTGTCAGCATCCGCCAAAGCGTCTGGAATGGTTTTACTGGAGCTGGATGAGGCTCTCATGGCTCCCGCCTGGATTTGCTCACGGTGGCGTCACACGTTCTGCTGAAACCTCACGTGCGTCTAAAGTTGGAGGAAGAAAAGTTTCGCTCAGATTTCTGGAGGGTTTCGGCAGCAGTGTGCGGTGCAGAGGTGTGAAAATGGCTCTTGCTCGCTTCCTCCGTGTAATTTCTCACTTTACGCATCTGATCTCGCCACGGCAGCGGTTTAGGGCCAGAAAAAAAAGCGATTCTGCGGCGGTGATTGCTCTTGGAGCGCCGCTGAAGTCAACCTGGCAAACGGCAGAAACAGATCCTGACCCAGGATGAACGCTGCCGCCTTGAGTGCTGCAATCAGGCAGCCGCGGGCTAAAATGAGGGCTATTACCTGTGTCGCCAAGACCCCCAGGTGCCACTCTGAAGTAAACAAAGGCTAAACTCTGCATCAGACCTGCAGCGCTGACTAAAATAAACGTGTCCTAACAAAGAGGATCATTTTTCCTCCGTGCACCAGTGAAGAATAAAGGTTTATTCTTTGTCGTTCAGGTTGTACGATGTGGGCGGCCAGCGCAGCGGCAGGAGGAAGTGGCTCAGCTGCTTCGAGGGCGTTCAGGCCGTGTGGTTTGTCGTTGCCCTCAGCAGCTATGATCAGATGCTAGCTGAGCTCCCACCCATGGTGTGGAAGCAGAGGGCACAGGTGCAAGTTTAACCCCGTCCTCCCACCCGAACCTGACCCACACACTGCTTCCTCCTCCTCTCAACAGAACCGGCTGAAGGAGAGTTTGGATCTTTTTGCATCCGTCTGCACCAACAGCATCTTCAGGGGAACGTCCATGGTGAGTCCAGAGCTGCTGTGGAACACAGGCAGGCGTCTCTGGGCTTTGTTGCCTCTTAGATTCGGGGCCCATTAAAGCTCTGACGGACTCAGGTTGGTTCAGGCGGAGCAGCTTTGACACCAACCACCCTGATTCAACAAGTCCTGAGGGGAGCAGCGGAAAACTGCTGGAAAACTGCTGGAAAACACGCTTCCATAAAATGAGACTGGCAAAGCTTTCCCACTCGTAGAGCTTTAGAGTGTGTGTTTGGTGCTGGTGGTGTGTTTTAAACTCTGTTCTGCAGGAAAATTGCAGTGATTTTGCATTTGTCTGTTTTATGGACCAGATTCTGCTCCTGAACAAAACCGACCTTTTCCAGGAGAAGATCCGTCACTCCGGAAGACACCTCAGACTCTACTTCTCCAATTATAAAGGCAAGTGTTTCTCTTTTTTTCCCGTGAGTGTTTTTTTCCTGACCTGTGTTGCGCTGGGACGGACTGAGGTCTTCCCAGCCGTCAGGCGGGCGCTGACAGAACTCTCCCCGCCTCCAGGAGCCGACGGCGACGTGGACGCCGCTGCTCACTTCATCACAGCCATGTTCTCGTCGTGCGGCCACAGAGCCGCGTTCCACCACTACACCACGGCCACGGACACGGCCGCGGTCCGGGTGGTCCTCCACATGGTGGTGGACCAGATCAGCAAAGACAACCTGGCGTCTGTGCAGCTGCTCTGACTCTGCTGCCTCTACTCTTGCTCCTCGTGAGATTGTTGCCATTGAAGCTGCACTTTAAGGTTTTTTAAAAGGGTTTTAAATAAAAATTTTAATGTTAAGCATAACTGGTATAATAGTGATTATTACTGTTAAAAAAACAGATTAAAACAACACCTTCAGACTTCAGGATGATTCTTTAATTGAAGGCTTCTCGGTACATTTTAATTTCACAGGGCAGCTTTGTAGCACATCTTAAAACCAGTACGACAAATCCAAACCCAGTTCGACACCAGCTGGTCCTGGAAGCGGTCCTGGTCCCTCAGCTCAGTCCTCCGAGCAGTCCGAGGCGTCCAGGGAGAAGAAGACGTCGGCTCTGCAGCGAAGCAACCCCCTGAGGTCCTGCAGGAGCTGGCAGCTCTGAGGGTCGGGGTGGACGTCCTTCACGCAGACGGGCTGCAGGAGGAGCAGCAGAACATGCAGGGAAATGATCTGCCTGCACAGGGGAGCAATGGCTTCATGCAGATTAGCTACAGCAGAAATAGTTCGGACCACACGCCACTGGTGCTGAGAGCCAGGGCGCGAGTCCTCTCTGGAGCACTGACCATGGTCTTCAGCATGAGGTTCTGCAGACTTGCTTCGGCCGCAGACTCCCCCTCGGTCGGCTCCGGCTCGGCTCTCTTCGTGTGCGGGGACCTCCGGATGCCGGACAGCAGCCCCGAGGCTCTGCCCACGGAGTAGTAGCTGGGGCCGGCCACCTGTTTGTACCACGCCTCGGCCGGAGCGCAGGCGAGCAGCAGGAGGAGGCTGACGGACAGCATGAGTCTGCGGAGCATCTCCAGGTCCAGGTGTGTGCGGTCCTCTGAGCTCCCGTCGCCTCTGGCTCCGTCCCGACGCCCGCTGCGGTTTTTATAGCGGTAGGAGGCCCTCTTCATCCCCTCCATCATCATCCTCACGGACTCACGCACCGCAGCTTCCCTGTCAGGTTCGACTCGGTCTTCCTCTCGGGGTCAAAGCCAGGTTAGCTGCAGGGGGACGTCGACTTTAACCACGATTACACACTTCTGCTCTCCACCTGCGAAGCGACCTGAGTGATGCAGCTGCGACCGCAGTCGGAAAGAAGAGTTCTGCTTGTGCGGCGGGCCGATTCCCACTTAGGTCCCAACGTGCACATTTCGGCAACTTCACGTGAACAAAAGGCAACGTGGAAGGCAGGTGGAACTGCGTGGGAATTCTGAAAATGCTGCATGCATATTTACGGCCACGAGGGGGCGCCAACGAGACAAAACCTGCATTTAAACACCATCTTGCGCGTTCAATCAGTAAATTTTCAGAAATAATGTATTTTTTATTTTAATCTTTTTTTACTGATTATTTTTAAATCAAATTACAGACTGAAAGTAACGTATTGGGAAAAAAATGTTTTAGAAATACTGCAGTATTGCACAAAAACACAAAAAGAAGAACTGATGAAAAAGCTTAGTGGTTTTTCTACTGGTTGTAAAATTCCCCCGGAAGGTGATGTTATCAGAAACATTTCATTAAAATCAATTGTTATTGAGGACAATTGAGCTTCAGACTTTGGTGGCTGTGTTGGGTCAACCTGACCGTGGAGCTGATGCTCCCCCACTCTTCACCCACCAAATGCAGACCTGTTTCACGGTTGGTTTTCTTTGTGCTCTTTAGTTCCTGATCCCCAGCAGAAGTTTCTTTGTCTCTTGTGCAATGCAACGTTTGCACATTGCTTTAGGTTTCAACAGTCAGAAGCTCAGAAACTAGTACATCTGTGGGACTTTGCGCGAGCGCTTTTTCTTTGAACAATCGATAGATTCTTTTTTTTTTTAAATCCTCCGCTGACACTTTTGTGTTTGAGGTCACTGAAAAACAAGCTAACAAAACCACAAGAAGGCACCGGGTAGGCAGACTTCCTCCGCGCTCAGTGTGAGTGTGCAGCTGAGCCAGCGCCGCGTCTCGAGTGTTCCAGCTTTGGCCTCAGCCCACATGTGTGCTGGACTCAGGGAGCCGACGCTGGGATTCCTGCTGCTGCTGCTGCCTCTGAGCGGTAAGGAGGCCCGGGCCTGGGCCTGGGCCTGGGCCTGGGCCTGGGCCTGGGCCGGGGTCTGGGCCTGGCTCCCACGGCTTCACTCCAGCTCGTCTTTTTTTCAGGTGTCGGCCAAGACTATGGGGTGACGTATCCGCAGGCCGACGTCTGCGCGGTGGAAAACTCCAGCATTTTCATCCCCTGTAGCTTTTTTTATCCCGCTACTTGGAGGGGTCAGAGTTATGTGGGGTCATGAAAGGAATGATATTTACTCTGGTCCGTTTTTATTTGACAGCAACGACACACTTTCAAACTCCAGATTTCAGTATCGTGGTGACAAAAAGAACAACTGTTCTCTTACGATACACCACGTCGGACACAACGATTCAGGGAAATACGCATTCAGATTCGTGACGGGTAACCCACCAGACGGGTTTACAGGTGCGGACGGATCAACGCTGAGGGTTGTCGGTAAGTTTTGCTGTTTTATTCACTCTTGTGTGTAAACTGTCCTAAAGGTCTACTTCCTGGTCTGCTAGGTTTGAGTGTTTTGCCTTCCAGCCTCGGTGAAACAAAGGAAGGCGACTCCCTTCACCTGACGTGCCAGAGCGGCTGCGGTGGCGCTCAGGGCTCATTCAGCTGGTTCAAGGACAGGCTGTTGGTCAGGGTTGGAGCCATGCTGAACCTGAGCTTTTTGTCAGAGTCGGACTCTGGGGACTACAATTGTTCTCTGAGCACCCACCCGGGGACGACCTCGGAGGTCAAACACGTGAACGTGGAATGTGAGCCCGGCAAACAGATTCAGGGTGTTACAAAAAGAAAGACAACCCGATGACCCATGGCGAATATTTCCTTCCAGACGGCCCCAAGGGCACATCCGCCGGCCCGCCCACGGAGGTGGACGGGGGCAGAAAAGTCTCTCTGGTCTGCAGCAGCCGCGCAAACCCCCCCGTCGAGAGCTACGTCTGGTTTAGAATCAAGGACGGCGCCCGAGTGGTTGGAAACGGGTCTGAGTTGGTCACTGGTGAGGATGGAGAGTATGTCTGCGGCGCCACCAACAAACACGGAAGCCTGAACTCTTCTGCTGTCACGGTCAAGATCCGAGGTGAGTTTGGGGACTCGGCCTCTCTCTCCTCCAGCTGCTCCGGTTTCCTCCACTCCTTGGATTATTTAGGATCATCCTGTTACTCGTTAACACTAATTTGCTTTGTTTACTCAGGAAATCAGTCATACGCAGCCTATCTAATAGTCATTGTTGTCGTGGTACTCGTCGTGATCGCCGTCGGTGTTGCTGTGAGGTAAGATTTCTTTGACAGCGGCAGATTTATTGTACACAGAAGTCTGGTGTGTTAAAAATGGTAATGTCTCAGAATCAAGAAAAAGACAAAGAGAGCCCCTGAGACCACGTACAGACAGGACGTTCAGGTATGACTTCAGCGGCTTGTCGAAGTTGCTTTCTGAATCACTTTCTTTCTGTTTTACTTCCACTGCACCTGCCTTCTGCTGCACTTCCAGTAGTTGATGGAGGTCTGGTGAGCGATGGCTGTGTCTAGCCAGAGCGATACGCTCATTTATGATTCTGGATACTGTCATTTCATTGCCTTTTGTTTTTAGCGGCACCGTTCTGATTTTTGACATCCAGGATGTGACGTACCTCCACTGTGATGCCTCCCAATCAGCAAAGACAAACCAGGAGGTCAAGAAAGCGGAGAGCAGCGAAATCGTCTACTCAAGTGTTCACTTCACCTCCCGCAGGTGAGAGACACGGCCACGGTCGTCTCGGTGATGTGAGGAGTCTGTGGGTTGATGCCGGTTGTCCTCCTGCAGGGGCCAGCAGAAAGAGCTCACGTCTGATGAAGTCATTTACAGCACGGTGCACATTTGACCAAGGAGGTCGCCCGACTGTGCTTATAAATGTATTTAAAATGGCTATGACGTGACATCTTTTTTTAGGATTGTTAAAACAAATGTCTCATCTCTCTGCTAGCGCTACGAACCCTTAAGTGGACACCTCTTCCCTTTCCATCAGCACTTATTAAACACATTTTGTGAAGACTTGGCCACTTTAGTCCTCTTGGATACAAGTGAGTGTAAGGTTGAGACCCTCCTGAATAATCTTTAGTCTTACTTGTTTCATTTTAGACATGATAGAGACACCTATTTGGTACCTCTTATTTCAAGTCCTGTTGCCATGGCAATTCCCACATGTAGTGAATCAGAGGGTATGTGTGACTTCTTTTAGATCAGATTACATTGGAGGGATGGGGAAAAAGTCTTACATCCATGATACAAGTCAAAGTTGTCTCATGTAAATGTCCACAAATCATTTTCATGTAAACCTCATCTGTTCACTTTGTCTGGTACAGTTTGTTTTGTTAAAGCAAGCATCAACACACAAGCACTAGAACACGGTAATAAAATGCTAAATGCACACACACACACACATACACACACACACACACACACACACACACACACACACACACACACACACACAAACACACACAAGCGCTAAAGTGCCTCCAGAACAACTATGGCGCCCTCTGGTGGTTACTTGCTGCATATGCGTAACACTTCCCACTTCCGCAAAACACTTCCGTAGTGCACGTGGATGAAACCTTTATGTGCCGTTGTCGTGAGAATAAAAATGCATTAAAGTGAACGGGAACAATGATTGTACTAAATGTATATCAATACTATAATGTACACAACAGTATAACCCTACCAAGTAATCCCTACGGTAGATTATTAATATTATTGAGGGTTTTTTGTTTGTTTGTTTGTTTGTTTTTGTATTTTGTTTTTTTTAAAAAACCTTTGTTTTTAATGGTCCGCCTAGTTTTCACAATTCGGACAGCACTTAAACGCACCTTCAGGAAATTGCGCGCACGCGACGGATGCGCGACGCCGTGGTCACCGCTCCAGGAAGTGATGGTCTCCCGTCTGTGGAACGGCAGCAAAAGGAGCCGAAGAAAGAAGCGACAGCGCCATGATTCTACAGCGGACAGTTAGTTCAAAGATTAGGGTGAGTACTGAGCGGCAACGCACGGCTACTGAACCACTTCAAGAACAACCGCCCTCCATTTGTTAGTCCTTGTTAGCATCTTTGCTAACCTCCGAGCTGCTGGCAGCACGCAGGCACACACACACACACACACACATCACACAATCTCACGCACGCACACACACACACACACACACACACACACACACACACACACACACACACACACACACACACACACGCAAACTTAACTTTTTGAATAAAAGCAGTCGTTGACGACACGGTTGGATTCTGGTGATCAGCTGACAACCGTGGTCGAGCCCAAGACCACTTCAGGGGCCTGTCGGTCATCTGCAGAGATCCAAATGAACGTCGCTGCTTTAAATTTATTGCTCTGGCTGCACCTTCTCTTGGAATTATGGGTCTGTTATAACACATCTGTTCTGCTACTTCTACGTGTCCAAATCCTCTGCCTCACAGCAGAAACGGGAGTCTATCTTGGCGTCCTTTGCACGCAGACCCTCTTATCTGTGGCCCCTGGGAGCCCACCTCTGCTCCAGACGTTATCCAGGGGCCAGCATGCCTGCACCAGTCCACTGATATGTTTGTTCAGGGCGTAGCTTTTTATGTAGCGACGAATAGTGTTGGTGCAGATGGAGCAGGAACTTGTTACACAACCACCTGTTGGTGGTACTTTAGTACCCGTCAGTACTTCTCTTCCACCGATGGATCTGCTGCTCCATGGTGAACATCTGACTTCAGGCAAATGGCCTTTTCATGCGTATAGAGTTGTGATGGGTGATTTTCTCCAGGTGAACCAAATGATAAAAAGATGAAACCTTTGATGAAACGATCACATGTCATCTGTTAACTAACAAGCTGCGTGTGGAAGTCAGCCGTCTACCAGTTACCTGACTCTGAAGAAGAAAACCGCCTATTCCTGAAATCTAAGTTGTCCAGATCATAGCTCCAGATCCTAGCAGGAATCCTGAAAGATAACATTTCAGATATCTGAAATTAAACCTGTGTTTTCCTTGTGTAATGTTCTGAACGTTGTGTGTTGATCAATGATTCACGTCGGGGCCTCTGAACTAAAGCCCAGAAGGAGTTAAATGAGATGGATCGGATTAGCAGGTAGGTTTCAGAGTCCGTCCCGCCGTTCCTGTAGAAACACACCTGTTACGTAAGGTGCTCCTGGTTTTCAGCCCTCGCGTGATGATGAATGACTGTTTGCGTTTTTGCCCCCTTGGACCGGTGCCGTAATCGTTAAAATGGTGCTAAAGTTCACCACCATTGTAACACAACTTAGTCATGGTTGCACCGCAAATATTCTGCAATCGCAACGCGAGTGAGCAGTCGGCTCGGCGGCGGCGGAGGTCTGCTGTAGAGGACGGGCTCCATGACACAGGACCAGCGTTCAGGCAGGAGGAGACGAAGGGGTAAGAAGCTGCTGTTGGGCAGGAACGCCCCTCCAACCCGGCTGGCGCCTTCGCTGTGAGGAGCTGCTGTTTGGCTCGCCGCCGTCCACTGAAAGAGGCTTTCAGCCGCTCTGGGACAAGCGTGGCCACAGTATGGCCCCCCAGGGTACCGCTGGTACCGTTTCCAGGCCCCGTGGGGATGGGTTAGCTGCAGAACAGAGCAGGAGCTGTTTACCCTACATGCAGCGTCCTGCAGCGGTTTCTATGGAGTTTTCTTCTTCAGGTGCTAAATTTAATTCTCTGCAGGGTGTGAGCGCTTTTTACTGTGTGTCATTTTTAATCCAATTTGGTGGTTGTTGGCTTTTCTTTTTGGTTTGTTAGTTTTTTCGAGGCACTCTTGTGCAGAAATAATCAGAGCTAAAAGATAACAATGAGGATCCTAAATTGCCTACTACTTTAAATTGTCCAAATTAAGGCAATTTGTAAGTAAAAGGTTTTATATTTTAGCCCCATGTTGGGTTGTAAAGCACCAAAACAAATACTAAAATGATATCTGAACACAGGATGGTGTCACGCGAGACGCCACAGCAACACAACCTGATACAACGTTTGGCCTGAAATCCGTCTGAGGCTACTTTATTCATGGCTAACGCTTTCAACCTTGGCCCTAGTAAACGGGGGCGGGCTGTGACCTTCTGGACCCCAGGGCAACCCGGAGGTGTCGTCATTAGCATCTGGAGAAGACGGGATCAGCTTTTTGAGCTGGCTTCCGAGACGCTTTAGGAATTCCTACAACACAGACGTTTGTGCTTTAAATAGCAACAACAGAAAGTGGTGCTGGAGAGTTGCCTGGTGTCGTCGATCATCCCTGGTCAACGCCGCCTTCTGCTGGCATTTAGGGTGTGTTTTTAGTCGTAGGTGTGGTTCTTTAACCCAGTAACACACTGTGAGGACACTTGTGCTGCTGCAGGTCGTCCTTCCTGTATTTCCTGATTTACCTGTTGACGTCACCTTATTGTCACGGACACGGGTCCTCCCAGTCCTCCTCGGCCGCCGGGTCGTCACACAAAATACGTTGAAACGCTTTCTGCTTCTGGACGGGAGGATCCGACCTGAGAGGGACCAGAGATATCTTTACAACCAGGGCTGTTTTATGGAAAGTACGTGAGTGGGGTTGAAATCTGTGGGTCGATATCCTGATTAGCTCTAAAATGATGAGATGTACAACACCTTTTAGCGTGTGCTAGACAATATATGTTCCTGATTGTTGGCTAATGTGATCAGACCTTTATCAGGTTTTCACTGTTGGGCCTCAGTGAAACAAATAAAAGTCTTTTCAGCCATGTCGGTTATGTAACATCACCACGTGTCCACCGTGGGAAGGACGTCAAGAGTGCCAGCAGAAAAGGCAGCGTTCCAGAAGAGAAGAGGGAAAAGGAAATTAGCACACGGGATCAAATGGTGGCAAAGCTCAGCTAACAAACGCAGAGCCGCGCTGCTACTAGCGTGTTAGCTGTAGGGAAAGTCTGGTAAATATCCAGTAATTTACGAGAATTCATGTAAAAGGTGAAATAAACAACCAATAATTTACATACCACTCCAAAACGGGTTATTTGTTCATTTTAAATTTAAACATTTTCATTGTTTTAGAATGATTAAGACAGGTGCTATCAAATGCTAAATATCTGTTTAAAATGTGCCATCAGGAACCCAGACAGAAAAAAAGAGACAAAATAGTTGTCAATTCATGTGAGATCTAAAGTAAACAACAACAACGGAAAAAAATACATTTAGGAACTGAACTAAAGGCTACTTACTGACTGATTTGCAGGCTGCCCTGTAAACACTACTGTGTGACGTTCCAGCAGAAGCAAATCTCATATTCGTATTTCTGTCCTGTGTTATAATTAATGGTCTGAACATTGGCGTAAATGGGTGTGCTTTGGTCTGCCCCCAGGTCACTCCAGCCCTCCGTCCTCCATGCCAGCTGCGCCACCTTCGGCTCGCCAGGACCAGAATGAGCCCATGAGCAACCTGCGCATCTCCGTGGGAGGCCTCCCCCTGCTGGCCTCCATGGGCAACACCACCGACCCCCGTTTCCGCCTCAAGTGGAAGCCCATCGTGCTGGTGGCCTTCTCCTTGACCTTGCTCCTGGTGCTCTTCATGCACATCAGCTCGGGCTCGCAGTCCCATGCGTCCATCCGGCCCTGCGCCAGAACAGGCGACGGCGCGGACTCCATTTCGCAGTACAACGACACCTACCCGCTCAGCCCGCCCGAGCGGACCCCCGAGGGCACCCGCTACCGCATCGCGGTCATCGCCGACCTGGACACCAGCTCCAGCAGCGGCGACAAGAAGCTGACGTGGTTCAGCTACATGCACCGGGGCTACCTGTCGGTGTCGGAGAGCGGGGACAAGGTCGGCGTGGAATGGGACGCCGACAGGGTGGTGCTGGAGAGCCACGTGGCGGAGAAAGGCCGAGGCATGGAGCTGTCCGAGCTGGTGGCCTTCAACGGGAAGCTCTACACCGTGGACGACAGGACGGGCATCGTGTACCGCATCGACGGCGACAAGGCGGTTCCCTGGGTCATCCTGACGGACGGCGACGGCAGCGTGGCTAAAGGTGAGCCCCAGGCTGGGTCTGACCCCGCCCTTTTCCCCCAGCGCGGCTGTAAAGCTCCCATTTTTGCCGGCAGGGTTCAAAGCCGAGTGGATGACGGTGAAGGACAGGCACCTGTGGATCGGCGGCCTGGGGAAGGAGTGGACCACCACCGAAGGCGAGTTTGTCAACAACGACCCACAGTGGGTGAAGGTGGTGGGCTTCAGGGGGGACGTGCGCCACGTGAACTGGGTCCCCACCTACGAGGCTCTCCGCTCGGCCGCGGGCATCCAGGCTCCAGGTCAGGCTCTCGGCACCGGCTCACCCTCTCTCCCCACTGCCGCCCCTTGTTCACCGCCTTCTGTCCCCGCAGGGTACCTCATCCACGAATCGGCGTCGTGGAGCGACACCCTCCAGCGCTGGTTCTTCCTGCCCCGGCGTGCCAGCAGCGAGCGGTACGAGGAGACGGCGGACGAGCGCCGCGGCACCAACATCCTCCTCAGCTCCCCGGCAGATTTCAAAGACATTAGCACCAGCAGGGTCGGACAGCTCACCCTCACCCACGGCTTCTCCTCCTTCAAGTTCGTCCCCAACACGGACGACCAGATCATCCTGGCCCTCAAGTCGGAGGAGGACGGCGGGAAGATCGCCACCTATGTCATGGCCTTCACGCTGGACGGCCGCATTCTCCTTCCCGAGACCAAGATCGGAGACGTGAAGTACGAGGGAATCGAGTTCATATAGAGACTCTGGAGGCCACCGCCGGCTGTTCTGCTGCTAGTGTTTACAAATAAACGAACCATCAGCCGTTTTCAGTTTAAACAACTTTGCAGGGAGCTCGTCGGTGCCGTTGGAAGTCTGCAAACAGTACTGTAGCCCCTCCTCCGATGAATGTACTAACCTTTGGTTTATCAAGCTGTGATTCTGGCTGCCCCACCTCAAACCATTCATGGTTCACTCCAGCAACCTTCCGTACACACTAACCCACTAAGGTGGCCTCTCAGCCCTTCTAGTCCTGACAAAAGCCGATGTTCTTTGAAGGAGGTGCAAACGTTTCAAGACGTTCTGTGATATTTTTGGTGCGATGTTTGAAGTAAACAAAGAAAACCAAAACTTGATTTCTAATTTCTTTGAGGCCTTTTGCCTTTATTTCCCACTCCACACATGTCGGGGCCTGAGCCAACTCTTGTGCAACAGCTTAAAGTTCGCCATAGTTTCAGCTTTCAGCGAAATGAAACTGGAGGAGCAGAGGGAACGGAGAGGTGAGGCCACGGATCGAGCCCACACACATTCTCAGCAGGGTGTGTAGAGCAGCAGAAGGAACCCGGCTCGCTTCTGGACGTCGACGCCGCCACAACAGAAGGTAAGGCTGGTTTGGAGTGTCTGGAGTCGTCACAGTGTGTGGGTCAGTGTCTACGTCCTGTAGCCTGATTTCTCACTCTGGAGTTTGTGTTGCTGCTTCTTTGTTCTCTTCAGAATGCTGACACAACGAGGCGTCCGCCTCATCTGGCTCCTGTTGCTTCTCCGGGTCGGAGGTGCGGTCAAATTGAACCTTTTCGGTGAGTACTAAAAACCCCGGTGACACCCCGTTGCCTGGGTTACGTAAACTTCTGCCTTATGGCTTCTGTGCAGCTCAGTGTGGTTGGTATGGTCAGATGGTGGAGAATGCCTTCTGGAGGGTCTGAGGAAGTCTGATGATGAGACCCAGCTGGTGTGTTTTCGCAGAGAGACCTGGTAGTAGCTCCTCTCCGCCAGCAGGGGGCGGTGGCGTAGCTTCCACCGTGGCCGAGGAGTCCACGCACCCACTGGATCACAGCAGGGATCTGTCCGAGGTGATGGGCCGGATCTTTGACAGCGGGGACGCCTGTGATTTCCTGATCGTGGTCCGGAGTTCCGACGAGGACGTCTCTCAGACGGTCTGCGCGCACAAAATGATCCTGTCGCCGTTCCAGCCCTTCAACGTGTCAGAGGGGTCCGAGAGCATCACCATCAGCATCAGCCGGCCCTGCCTGCAACATTTCACCACCTTCGTCAGGTATCAGGTGATTTGTGTCTCAGGAACCAAAGAAAAGGTGGAGAAGACTGTAAATGTTGGCTAATCTGGCTCCTGACAGGTACCTGTACACCCGGAAGGTGAACACGAGCTCCTCCTCAGTGCAGTGCCTCCACTGGATGGCCTCTCGCTTTGGGGCAAAGCAGCTGATGGAGGACACGGGCCGACTTTTTGTCGAGGTCATGCCCCAGGACCCCTCCTTCCAAACCCAGTTGTCTCTCTACGACTACGCCACCGAGATGGGAGACCTGCTCATGCAGGAGAACTGCGTACGCTACCTGGCCTGGAACTACCAGAATCTGACCACGTCCCCGGCTTGGACCCGACTCTCCGTCCAGCTCCTCCAAACGCTCCTGCAGCGCGCCGACCTGGTAGTGCCGGATGAGTACTTTGTGCTCCAGTCTGTGGAGACCTGGATCAGGGAAACGGGCAAGTCCACCAGTTTGGAGACTCAAGCTCAGCTGTTGAGTCACGTGCGTTTTCCCATGATCTCTGCTGAGAGACTCTTCCACCTGGAGACCGTCTCCCCTCTCTACAGCGCCCACCAGGGCCTTTATAAGGAGAAGATGCTGAAAGCGTTGCAGTTCAACCTTCTCCTGTTCAACCAGATTCAGGCCAGTCCAGCGTTCCACAAAGAGGATCCCGACTACCAGACCAGGATCTACACCGCCAAGCCGTGGAGCGTCGTGATCCACCCCTCCGACAAAGTTCAAGAGCAGGTCGTCTTCCGTGGTAACGGAAGGGTCTCTACTCTTGGTTACTACAGCCATACCATAGCAGCGTCAATGGTGACCCCCGTCCACAACAGCCTGATCTTCCAGAAGGACAAACTCCGGTGGGAAGCCAGCCTCTTGCGGAGGCACCAGGACTGTTCTCACGCGGGTCTGTCCTGCCCTTCGCTCCCCATGGCCAGGCTGAAGACTCAAAGCGCGGTCTCCACGCCTCAGGTGGTCTTCCAGAACCGGCTCCTGCTGATGTGCCGGGGCAGCTACGTCTGCCAGGTGCAGGACTTCAAGAACGCTGTGTCTCCCCTCACCATGGACGGGGTCTACAAGGTGGCCTACCCATGTCCCGGTGACCAGTATACCTTCCAGTACGTAGTGAGGCCACAGTACGTCTGATCCTGCCGGCTGTTATCCCTCACCTTGATCCCAGCCTCCTATAACCCGACCCGTCTATAATCACGACTGACTGACAGCAATAAACAATCTGCTTTTTACCTTCTGTTATTTCTTGTTTCTTTCTATATAAAATAGAAATATTCCATCTATTTCATCCCTCCGCTCATGATAAGGCTGGGCTTTAAGCCTTCCGCCCTGCCTGGCAACAGCCATGCGGATGCGGGAAGGAGTTTCATCACCGCTTTCTGCTGCCTGAATCATAAATGTTTCCCATCTGTTGTGTTTTCACCGCGGCGGCGGCGCTGCCCGGGCCTGTTCACGCTCGTTCCCGCCGCCGCGCGTTAGACCGTGACTCAGGTTCCCGACACAAAACACAACCACTCGGATAACCGCACTCACGCCCGAGGACCACGACTCCGCTGTCACGCTGGTCTCATGCACATGGTGGTGGAATGTAAGGCGGCGTTGCCGCGGTGACTCAATCAGAGATAATCTCATATCAGGCAGTGAGTATAAGCTATTTACCAGAAAGGTGGGAGATGTTGCAAAATGACATGCACATTTTACTGCATGAGACGTCTGCCTGTGTTTTGTTGCATCATCGGGTCTCCTTACTCATGCGATGCTCAGTGGTATTTTTCTCATGAATAACCTTTTCGCTTATTCAAGATTTCAGTGAAAGAATTTCCTAAATTTCATGCATCATGCAGCAGAACAAGAGTTTAAATGACCGCGGTGTTGCACCATTTCACTTTGCATTGCATCAATCAGAAGGAGAAAAAGAAGAAGAAAACCGTTTTCATGTAAAACAAAGACAGGAAAAGAAAAACTGGAAAAAAGCGCCACCTCAACATGATGTCTTCAAGGAGAATTGAGTGTCGCAACTTGTGAATTAAAAACAGGAAGGACTTGAGGGTGCCCTCGCTGACCTGCGTCAGGCCTCGGCCCCTAACCCTCCGGCGACCTCCTGCGTTGCTCTGACTCACGTGGATGAAGAAAAATCATCCTTTTCCTGTCTTGATTAACATCTCGTTGGGCCGAGCGGTTGATCCGCAAAGGTGGTTGGTCCGTGGGCGGGAGTGCAGATGTCTGACGTAGAGCATCTGAATGGGCAAAAAGGCCTCAAAAAAGAAAATGGCACCAATGAAACGACCCTACAGCTTCAGGGTGGTCTCTCATTAGCGCCCCGTAGCAGAGGCTGGCTAAACTCCCTACGGCCGCCTGCGAAGACCTCTATTTTTTTGCTGTTTTACGGCAGCTTCCTTCATCTTAGTCATGCGCTGGAGGCTGTGCAACGAAATAGAGAAAATGACTGTGCGGCACGTACGCACGTTCCATCGGCATTCCTCTTACGTCAAAGTGAAAGTTCCTGGACAAATGAGAGTAATTGGTTTGCGTAAACACGCGGCCCTGACGCCGCGTCCACAAAGGCACACTCATGGTGAGTAAGTGGCGCGGCCGCCCCGAGGCCTGCTCGGACCACTGACCCGTCGGTCTGCGGTGGGAGTTCTGGTGTTGTTTTTGTTTTAACGTCAGGACAGATGTTTTCCTTAAATCCCACTCATTCGCTTTGTCTTCCCAGGCAGGAACACGACAAAATGCAGAGGAAGAAAAAAAGGAGGCGGATAATTAAAAAGCTCTGTGGCACTAAAGTCACATGTGACGCTCACGGCGAGGAGGGGGCATGGAGGGGGAGGTGGTTGGTTCGGGGATGTGGGTCGAGCCCACCAGTTCCCAGAACAGCAGCCTCCTTGTGTCTGTCCAGCTACTTCCTCCGAGGAGTATTTCTGGAAAACTATTATTGGGACGGCCGAGGTCGAGGCCCCTTTGAGCCCAGATGGGTGGGGGTGGGGGTGGTGGGGGTTTAATTCACCAAATCAAATCCAAATGTTGGGACATGGATCCCGACTGGAGCCTAGTCTGTGAAGGTGGGGTGAAACAAGTCCGAGGGGACGGGATGAGAATCCCAGTGTCACTTCCTCAACTTCTGCCCTACGCCCAACATCTGGCTGCGTGGTGACTGGCTCTCCGCTCACGAGTCACGCTGTTTTTAAAAAGATTCCTCACCGTTCGGGAATTTTCCTCCACCAGCTGCCTCTCGCAGCGGCGGACGCTAAATAAGTCGTTCTATTTTCCCTCTCGGGCCTGTTTTTCTTCCTTGGCTAATCGAATAACAGAGACTTTGTGGAAAAGCAACCGTGCAAAAAAATGCCCAGCTATGGAAAAGAGGGGAAATATTTGCCGTTGTAGCCAAAAAGCCAACGGTCGGGGGCCAAAAATGATGTCAGCCAGCGAGGCGCGTCTCTCCGCTCCCGCTCTCCCTTTCTCACTAGCCACCACCTCTTTTACCATCAATCCCGCCGCTGTCCGCCTGCGTCTCTCAGATCGGATGAATTCCGACACCGCAGTTAGCCGCAGACGTTCTGGTGCTGAGACTTGAAATGTAGCGTAGTGTTGAGCTGGGGGGTGAGGGGGTGGGGGGTGAGGGGGGGGTGAAGGTCGGAGGAGCAGCAGCCAGATTGAATCCATTAAGTTTTAGTGGATGAGGTCACCTCCCTCCACTCCGCCACGCCTTCGTTCTTTGTCGGTATTGTCATCATAACAAACAGAGTTTGGGTGGTTGCTGGCACCCAGAACGCTCCGGCACGGCCGCATCGGTAAATCCCCAATTCCTGTTTTGGTTTGATCCTAACACGCGAAGCCGGAGCAGCGCGCTTCCACACGGCTCTCAGAGGCAGAAAAAGACTTTTCTGGGGGGTTTGGTAGCGGTTGCTAGTTTTGGGCTGTCTCCGTTTGGGGGTCTTGTCCTCTTCAAGCTACTGACTGTGAAATGTGCACACGCACACACACACACACACACACACACACACACACCCAAATAAACTGCAACAATAAAACAGAAAACAGAGATATGTGTTCCTTGCTGCAGGTGATGACTTTTTCCGTTGCCTGGGCAACCTTTGACTAATTAATGATGCTTGTTGTCCCCCTTCGACCAGTGGGGCTTAGGTTCATTGTCCAGCCTGCACAGTTGTGAGGCGGAGCAGCGACCGCTGACCTTCGCCTGACCTTCACAGGGTTACCTGGTTCAGCAGCCAGGATGACCCTAAGGGCAGCGGAGGTCGGGCCGAGGTCAGGCTGGCAGCTTTGGAGAAGTTGGGTATTCTGGGGAACTTGCTTCAGAGCTGTCAGCGAGTTATTACACAAGATGAAGAGAGAAATAAGCGGGTGGGTTCCACGGACCAGGGCGCGGGGGAGGAGCCAACGTGCGCCAATAAATGCGGCTCCCTGTCCCAGCGCTCCAGCAGGAATGAGCTCCATCTCGCCCTCTCTGCACCTCTGACAAGTGCCAACGCTGAGGACGATCTTTGAAGGACCTCTTTTTCCTCCCTTTTCACTGAAATCCAGCGCGTTTGCTTTGCCATGATGTCCCGGACGGTCAGAGGTGGCTTGCTGGCCCTGGCGCTGCTGCTGGCGTGGCGGGCGGAGGACGCGGCGGAAGCCTGCAGCTGCTCCCCGGCGCATCCTCAGCAGGCGTTCTGCAACGCGGACGTCGGTAAGTTGGCCAAAAGAAGCGAACCCAGGGCCAGAGGGGAGAGAGAGTCCCGGCCGTGAATGCTGGGAATGGGGAAAGTTGCCCGACTGTGTGTTTACAAGAGGGAGGAGGATGGAATTTTCTGTCTCCGACTTTCTTTCCACCTCCCTCTTCTCTCTTTTTTTCCTTGACTCTGGAAGCAAATCTCTTCGTTATACATGATGTTTATGCATTTACCGTCAATATTCTTCCTCTGCAGCGACTTTCACAAGCATTTCTGCCTCCTTTTAAAACTTTTTTTAGCGTTTTAAAGCAAACTATCCTGATCGACCTCAACCCTCCTTTTAACTCCTCAGAGACTTCGCAGATGCAAACTCCTCCTGTTTTAGTCGCTATAAATCAGGGCTTGTTGCAGTAATTTGAGCATCACAGGCACCAACAGTGACCAGCTTGTGCTGGACTTTAACCTTGAGTTTGCTCAAGGCCATTCCCGCCCCCCCCCACCCCCTAAATTTCTGGGCTGGGAGCTGAGTGTGTGGTCGAAACACAGAAGCAGCTCTTATTCAGGCGCCTCTCTAACGGGAAAGGGAAGATAAAGAAACCCCATTGTTGTCCTGTAACGTTTATCCGGAGGGAAGGTTTACTGGACTATGTAAAGCAACAGGGCTGTTTTTGGTGCTCACAGCTTCTTAAAAACTGGGCGGTGATATTTTATATTATATATATTATTATAATATAATATTTTATATTATATTTTATTTAATGAATTAATAATTTGCATCTTTTTGATGAAGACTAGGCCTTGGCTCAGCGCTCTTCAGGGGTATTTCAGTAATAAAGTCCTTGAAGCTGAATATGACGCGTTCAAAGACCTTGGAGCTGTGGTGATTTCGGACGCTCGCCTCTCCAGACTACCTGATGTTATCGGCCCGCTGCTGCTGCGTAGAAAATGAATGGGTGTCGGAGCTAAATGCTACCTTCAGACTTAAGGTCATCATTGACTGTAGCTCCGCCCTCACAAGGACTGGTCCTTGGGGCCAATACTCCACTTTCCCTGCTGACGCATCGCAGTGTCACGAGGGCCGTTCGTCATCAGAACCCTAAATATCCCGTATTCTCTCCAAACCTCCTGGGTCTGGATCAGATGTGAAAAACTGAGGGTTGTCCGACCAGACGTGGGTTCTCTTTCATCCCGCTGGCCGGAAAGTCCAACACTCGTCTTTGGCTCTGTCTGCCCGTCTGAGCCGGAGCTCACACTCGACACGCTGCCGTGCTTGAGTTCACCATTCCTCAGGCACAGCCCCTCAGGCTAACCTGCGCAGCCATTAAATCTGATTGTTTTATGGATGCTAAGGTAACCCGATCCACATCCCAGAAGAGGATCAGCTCTGAGGAGCCTGAGTGAATGCAAGGGCCCCACAATTACATGTTGTGGGTCTGTTTGTCTTCTAAAGCGCTTCCGGGGCCACAGGGCTACACGCAACTTGATGTGTTTATGGTCTGAGCAGCTACTATATCAGACAGCCGATCTCCTGGAAGGAGGAGACGGCTGAGGCTTGTAAACATCATCCTGGCCGGTACGAACCAGGGTGCGGCGGCAGGAACAGCTCGGACCCTGTGGGAGAGCTTGGGACACGTCCACCTGCCCTACTTAAACCCGAGCAGCAGCAACATCTGTGTGCGATTGTGCAAACTCGACCAAATCGCCTCCCTCCAGGCTGGTTGTAAATCTTGCCTTTGAGCATTCGCGCAGCGCTCTGTGGCTCAGGATCTGGAACGTTTTCCTGGCTGCAGACTAAATTCTCCCTCTCTGTCATCTTTGTAACCGTATATCTGTGAGGACACTGCTAGCCCAGCGCTACATCTGCACTTCTTGTTCTTTCTGTCCACACGCTCTCTCCTTCCCTCCTGTTTTCCTTTTTTTTTTTTTTTCCAAAGGGAGGACTCTTTAGATCCTTAAAAGGAGATGTTTTTTGAAGACAGCATTGTCATCGAATTAGGGCACATATGGCTCGCAGCTTTGTGCCTTCATGGCTTTAAAGTAGGCGAAATGCCCCGATGGTTTTTGATGAGTAGGCAGGGTAGTGAGGAATCCAGTAGCTACCACTTTGGGAAAGCAAGACCACATCTGGTTAGCATTAGCGCTAGTCACTCGCCTTCAAAAGAAAGGCGAGTGTGTGGACCTTTATTTGGCGTATTCTGCTTCAGCTGACCTGCGATCAGCGCAGCGGCTGGATTCACAAAGCGCTGAGTCCTATCTTTCCGCTTGCACCATTGAGATTCCGTGTCTCGGTGATATTTTTCCACTGTTATTATCTTTCCCTTCCTCCTTTTCTGGGAGCTGTATCTTCGGAGGTCGGGACAGCGAGGCCTCCGACAGGCTTCGGCCTACGGGAGGAAAACTCAAATTCCTCTTTTTTAAAGATTGGCTGACTGGCTTCCTCCCGCTCAGGAAGCGGCTCGCATTCCTGCCTCTGATTGCAGCCGATGAAACGCTCGCGGCACCTGGCACACGCACGCTCCTCGCATCCAAGCCGCAGCCGAGGCCCGCGTGCCAAACGCAATGATCCAGTTTTCACCAAAAACAACCTCAAAAGCGTCCCTGTGGTGGTGTGTTTGCAGTTATCAGGGCGAAGCTGGTGGAGCGGCAGGAGGTGGACGTCGGCAACGACATCTACGGAAACCCCGTCAAACAGATCAAGTTCGGCGTCAAGCAGATAAAGGTCGGCCCGCGGGAAGACGCTCTCCTCACGGTGGCTCCGGCGTGGATCTGAACGTTCCCTCCTTTCATTGCAGATGTTCAAGGGTCCCACCCAGGACATCGAAGCCATCTACACGCCCCCCTCCTCCGCCATGTGTGGGGTGTCTCTGCAGGCTAACGGCAAGGAGTACCTCATCACAGGTGGGTCCTCTCCCCGCCCTCGGGCCCCTCCCACTCCCCCCCCCCCGTCCGCTGGCTCTCCCCACCTCTGAACCCTCTCGTCCTGCTGCAGGCAAACTGAACGCCGACGGCACGCTGCACGTCACCCTGTGCGACTTCATCGAGCTGTGGGAGTCCACCAGCGCCACCCAGAAGAAGAGCCTGACTCAGCGCTACGAAATGGGCTGCGACTGCAAGGTAAAGCGGAGGACCCGGGAGGAATGTTGGATTCCGCGTGCGTGTTACTGACGGCTTTCTCTGGCGCTCAGATCACTCGCTGCACCTCCATCCCCTGCCTGATCAGCAGCCCCTCCGAGTGCCTGTGGACGGACTGGGTGATGGAGAAGGCCGTGTACGGACAGCAGGCCAAACACTTCGCCTGCATCAAGAGGAGCGACGACTCGTGCGCCTGGTACAGAGGGGTCGCACCACCCAAAAAGGACTTCATGGACATCGAAGATCCTTAACCAGGCCACTGTCCCACCTTCCCAGATACCAGAAAACACATGTTTTTACTTGTCAGCGTCTCCACAAAGCGAGTGCTGAGTGGTGGGTGTGAAAAAAGTGTTGTTGCATTTTTATTTGCGGGACTCCTGTTGTGTTTTTGTGTGGGTGTGTGTATGTGTGTGTGTTTTTAAACCAACGCTTTAATGAATCCAGCACTTTCCAACACTTGTACTCATAAATCCAGAGCACTTCCTCACCAACCACTTCTCTCCGATTTAATAAAGGGACGTTTAATCTCGCTGTTCATAGGAGTTCTTCTTTCCCGCCTCACACCTCCTTCCTCAACCTTGTTCTTGCTCTTGCCATTATTTCGTGTGTCAAATTTGAAAAATGTTTATCCTGCTCTGTTACTAATTGACAAACTCGGCTGGAGTTGGCAAAATTAGCGCTTCCGCTAATTATTTATGTAATCCTGGAAAGACAAGAACGCACTTTGAAAACAACTGTCATGGCGTTTGTGTTCATCTCTGATGGAAAGGGAGGATTGAATCCTCCGGTTTTGTACGTTTTTATTAGATTCCTTTTTACTGTATTGCTTCCGTGTCAGCTTATGTTTATTTAAGAGGGTAAATAAAAAGATAATGTATCAAAACAACAGTTTGGGTATTAGTTTAAAAAAGGTCTAATTGTAAAGTGTCTGAAGGAAAAACAGCATGTAACCAGCCGTCCATCCACTTTATTTTTTTTTTTCTCTGGATAATTTAATAATTATGAAGCATGTATAAAGGTTTTTCATTTGAAGCTGATGTCTTGTGCTGGTTTCACATAAGATGTTTGAGGTCATTTTTGCATGCATGTCAAAGTGAAGCAATACTGTACATTTGACCGTTATAATAAATGTCAAACCATCTTTTAACGCGCTCGTCATCATTTTTCCCACCGACTGAGTTCTTAAAACTTTATGTGCGCTTTGGTTTTGTCAATACAGGTTTAATCACAGTTGCGGGCGGTTTAAAAGAAAACCAGCGTGCAAACGGAGCTACAGGAAACACAAAATCCTAAATGCTACCCCAAAGGCTCACAGGGCAGCAATCATGCTGGATTAAACTGAAAATCAAGTATGGGCTGTTTGTTTAATTGCTGGTTTGGTAGATGATCACCAAAATATAGGTTATACCAAATGTTGCATGTGACTGGTGCAGAAGCATTACTCACACCACCGGTTTTTATTCTTTTTTAAAGTTACTGTTTATGTGATTAATGCGACGCAATTGCGTTATTCCCCTGGCAGAGCTTTACTGCCGCTCAGTGGAGAAAATGTCTTCCTGGCGAGAAGAACAGAATGTGCAGCTTTCGCGGCCAGGATTGATGTTATGATCGGCAAACCCTCTGTAAAATCAGTTATATCTGACTCCTTAGAAGCTGTCTTAGAGATGCGGGCCGAAGGTGGGTGCAAATAACTGCTAAATATTCAAAGACGTCGTTTTGTGTTGACGTTGAAACGATTAACATTCTTCATCGCAGATTGCTGGTAAACAGCGGTGGCTGGAAGTCACGTGCAGCTCTGACGTCACCCCGACGTCAGCTCGAATTCTGATTGGTCGTTTTCTTTCCGGTCGATCCACAGCTCCTCCTCTGATTGGTCCTTCAAAACGGTCAGTCACTCCTGTCCCCGCCCTTTGATAATGCAGCATGGGCGACGATACCAGATCTAGCAGCTACAGCTGAGGAAGTGGACCCCTCGACTGTCACTTATTTCGGATGATAGAACAAAAGGTAAGGCCATGATATCTGCTGCATCGTACGTATCAACCTTTACTCTGTCCGTCTGTCGTGTTGCTGCGGTAAAAGCAGACAAGGTGAAGGAGGGTAGGTGCTAGCCGTCTGTCCGCTCATGTGCTAACCCACATTTCTGCACTGACGGAGGCTCTCGCCACGTTAAGTTAGCTCGCTGGCTAATTTGGTACTCTTGTAACACGTATCAAAACAGAATAACACAGCAGACAGCGAGAAACTATCAAATAATTTGTCGGCAAAAGTCCCAAAATAATAGTTTTATCGTAACCCCACAGCGTGATTTCGACATTATCGCTTAGGTTACTGGCTGATGTTAGCAACGTAGCATAGAGGCGATGACTGGCTGTAGGTCCTGACCACAGCTGGGGCACATAGGCAGGAAAATCACGCTTTATGACTCGAAAGAAAAAAAATATTGTCAAAGTGTAACACAATATGTGTTTTCTATTTGAACATTCGCACGGGAGGCTTATTTTAGGAGTGATAAAACTGTGTGGTCTCTTCAGGAAGCCCCTCGGTGCTACCTGCAGGTCCACCAGGTACTTTAATGTGACTTGGTCAGAAATCACCGAGTAGCGATCAAAAGTCATCATGAGCTGTCCTACCTGATCAAATCTGTTATATTATCATTTTGCCTAAAGTCTAAAGTGCCTCTCTGAGAAACGTCAGGAAAAAACTGGCAGCCAATTTAAAATTCGGACTGAGGCATTATTCTCTGTTATGTGGCGTTAATAAAATACAAAAACCAATATTTACATACTGGCCTTTTTATCCATCTACCTGTACAGGCAATTACTTCTTAATTTAAATAAAACCGACTAATATCAGCATAGTTCACTGCCAGATTTATTTTATTGAAAAGGCATTATTAAATGGAGTCCTAAAGATGCTTCTTAAATAAAATACATTACTTTTGTCCTGTGTGATAACACTTTAGTATACTTACAGAGCAGTTTAAAAGTATCTTAATATTTTTATTCACAAATCGTGCAGATATACAATTATAAATGATAATTTTAAATAGTATTTTTCTGATGGGTGGACACTGCTCTCAAAAATATTGTCCTACATTTCACTTTTTCTACTCCCAGTGTGTGTGTTTTTTTGTGATTTTATTTATTATCACAATGTTTTTAAGATTTATCCTACATGTTATGAAAAAAAATCAAATTTTTACAAATAATTTCGCATCAATTGTGCATTCATTAGCTCCAACGGTTCCTCGAGGAGCCTCCAAATCCTTAAATAGTGGCAGCGTTTTAGGGAGAGAGCTTATACAAAGGCTGATTTTGATGCGAGCTGCATCGTTCCCGCTTCCATCGTATCAGCTGTACGTGAAGGTCAGCCTGTCCTTGTGCATACAGTGCACGTTCAGCCCTTCTCTCCTCTTTACGTCACCGCCCGCTCTGATGAATGGAGGTCTCATGGCTCTCCATATGCACTCTGTTGTTGACATTATGTGATATTTTTTTTATTATGGCCTTTTTTTCGCCTAGAGACAATTTCTTGGGTAATTTTCTTCACACGTTTTAATAGAAATGTGTCCTTGGTCAAATGAGTGAAGGGAATGCATGTAATATATACAGCACAGTAATCCAAATCCCGTCTGTTAGGAGCTGTTAAAGTGACATCACAAGATGATGGTGCAGGCGCTAAGTGTTCGGCCTGGCTACTGCAAGCATGCTGCAAACGTGTGATATGTTGCATAACTGGGGAACGCTGGCGAGTCCCAGTTGGCACCTGAGCTGCATTCTGTCCTTGCATATGTTGTGTAGAGAGGTCAGGTGATGTAAGAGGGTCCCTTTGAATCGGTAGAGAGAAACCTCAGCGTTTCATCGCACGCATCGCTTTGTGCTCGCGTGTTTACAGTGATTGTGTAGATTTTGCAATACAAAACAAATTCAGTGATTCATTCATGCTGAAGGAAATCTGTCTGAATTGTCGCTGTCACTTTCTTCTCAGTGATGGTCCAACGATGCCGATAGTCGATAAACTCAAGGAGGCCTTAAAACCCGGGCGAAAGGAAGCCGGCGATGAGGGAGATCTCAACAAACTGCTGGCTTCCTCTGCCAAGAAGGTCCTTTTGCAGAAGATTGAGTTTGAGCCAGCCAGCAAGGGTTTCTCCTACCAGCTGGACAGCCTGAAGAACAAGTATGTAATTCTGAACCCCAGGAATGAAGGTGCGACCTGCCAGAGGCCTGCAGAGGCGGCCCAGATAAAGAGGCAAGGTTCGTATTCCATCAAACTTTAAAAAAAAAGGCTTTAAACGTGTAATTTCCCAAACCTTATCAGTTCTGTTTTTGTCTTCAAGTCTCAGAAAACGTGGTTGGGGGTCAGAGTGATGGCATCCCCGCCCCTCAGAAGATGCTGTTCCCAGGGAACAAGCTCACCCTGAAGTGGGAGCGCGTGTACAGGGTGGGAGCCGGCCTCCACAACCTCGGGAACACGTGCTTCCTCAACTCCACCGTGCAGTGTCTCACCTACACCCCACCGCTGGCCAACTACCTTCTGTCGAAGGAGCACAGTCGGACCTGTGAGTGCTCTCAACACCGCAAACCTTCACAGCCTTTTCATTCGGAACCGGAACCCCAGCTGTTAAAAAAAAAAAAAAAAAAAAAGCTGAGTTGTTTCTCCAGGATCTGTTTTTGTTTTACTGCTGCAACAAGGCGGCCGAGTTTACAGGATGTGAGCTTCTCCTGCAGCCGTGCAGAGCTGGTTGTGCTTCAGGGAGTTAAACAAAGCAAAGATAGCTACTGACACCAACACTCTTCTTCTTTTTTTTTTTTCTTGCCCTAAAATCTGTTTGTTTGCCTTGCGTTTCAGGTCACCAGTCGGGCTTCTGTATGATTTGTGTGATGCAGAACCACATCATTCAAGCCTTCGCCAACACAGGAAATGCCATCAAGCCTGTATCTTTCATCCGGGACCTGAAAAGTGAGTACTCCCGGATGTGAGGATGATCTGAAACGCTCCATGAAACTAATGACCCAAACCGAGTACGTGCGCGCGCGCGTCTGTGTGTGTGTGTGAGACGGATCAGCGGCAGTGGCGGTGCTGAGTGAGGCCTCGGAGCTGTGGGTTTCTGACACGTCCTGGTCTCACAGGAGCTGTCCCTCCGCCTCTACCGGCCTGCTCCGTCCTTACCTGCTGCTGCAAACACATTTTCGGCCGCGCGCCTCTTTTTCTTTAAGCCCCGGCCCACGCCAGCGTCCTCGCTCTCACCTTGTGACTGCAGACTGAGCAGAGCAACATTAGCGCAAAACGCTCGTCTGATCAGGAGACATTTTCATTCGATCTCGCGTATAGAAACAAAGAGGCGTCTTCTCCTGTACGGAAACGACTGCCTCCGTCTTGTGCAGTAAGTCCTTTTATTAAGTTCTTTGACCATTTCGGCTTGACTCATGATTTAGTGATATAATACTGGGCAAACTGACAAATTGAGAGTGTTTTCTCCTGGTTCCTTTTGGGAACAAGTGAGACAGCAGCGGGCTGACGTCTCTCAGCCAGCTTGGGATAAGGTCACTGTTCCTCTGAGTTATGTAAGGTCAGAGCAGCCCTGTACGAGCCGAAGAAGGTTCCCGTTTAACCTTTATGTCCTCTTCAAGATGAGTCTGCTTTTGTCCTGGTAGCCAGTGTTCAATGAGAAAGCCTTTTGTCTCCTGCAGAAATTGCGAGACATTTTCGCTTTGGAAGTCAAGAGGACGCCCACGAGTTTTTGCGGTACACCATCGACGCCATGCAGAAGGCGTGTCTCAGCGGCTACCCTAAGTAAGGCTTCAGTCTCTGGTGCTGATTTAGTCGTGTTTCTTATTAATGGTAACCTTCCTGCTGCGTTCCTGCCTGCAGGCTCGACAGGCAGACTCAGGCCACCACGCTGGTTCACCAGATCTTCGGAGGGTACCTCAGGTCCAGAGGTACTAAAGTCAACACGTGATCACCGATGCTGCACTTTCCGCTCAGCGGTTCAGATTAGTGCTATATGTTCTGGAACGATCCGTCTCCTTCTGCCTGTGAATGTGCTCTCTCAGCAAAGACAAACAGTAGGATATAGAGGCAAATCAGCATCGTTAAAAACCCCTGCTAGAACCAGCAGATTTGCACTTTAGGCTGCAGTTGATGTGATGCCAGTTTGTGTGTTTTTTTTTACTGCCAGTCCCAGTTTTAAGCATGATCGTGTGTTTCTTATTATCTCGCCTTTGATCTCGTCCTTCAGTGAAGTGCTCCATCTGTAAAAGCGTGTCGGACACCTACGACCCCTACCTGGACATCGCCGTGGAGATTCGGGTGCGTTCCTCAGCACCGGCCTTTGTTTTTTTGGGGAACTTGTGCCTGTAATGTGTTGTTGTTTCCGTTGTTTGTGCGACAGCAAGCGGCAAACATTGTGCGAGCCTTGGAATTGTTTGTGAAACCAGACGTGCTCAGCGGCGAGAACGCCTACATGTGCGCCAAGTGAGTGCCATTTTACAGGAATCCTGCATATAAATCAGTTTATACTGCAACTCATTCAGGGTTATTTGCCTTTCCTTTTTTTTTTTTAACCCCTCCCAGGTGCAAAAAGAAAGTGCCGGCGACCAAACGCTTCACGGTCCATCGGACCTCTAACGTTCTGACCGTCTCACTGAAGAGATTCGCCAACTTCAGCGGAGGCAAAATAACAAAGGTTACTGGAACCGATTTGTTTTAAATCCAAACCTCAGTTTTTAGTGACCAAGTGATTTTCTTGTGTTTTTAGGACGTGGGCTACCCAGAATTCCTGAACATCCGACCCTACATGTCTCAGAGTTCCGGCGAGCCTGTAATGTACGGCCTCTACGCTGTTCTGGTGCACTCAGGCTACAGCTGTCACGCTGGCCACTACTACTGCTACGTCAAGGTGAGGTGGAGAGGACGAGAGGGGCTTTGGAGGGCCTTGTGGTGTTGATGGATGAAGGAAAAAACACTTTGAAGCGTCCTGTAAATCCTAGAAAACTCTTTTTTTGCAAGGTCACATTGTAAAAAGGGGAGAAAAGATGAATTAAGATGCTGACAGAGCCAGACTATAATAGATGACCGCCTACTTTATGCGACCGAGATCTGAAGGATGCATTTAGGAGGTTTTATCAATGTCTGCAGTTAATGTTTTTTGTTTTTTTGAAATATCCATGATTGTTATTCCTTCAGTGGTTCAGGATTGAGTTCTGATTTGGAAAGCCAGAGAAAAAAGGACTTCCTCTGTTATTATTCTTCACAGTAAAGTCATGTTGTGGATCCAAATGAGAAAACGACTGCACCTAAAGCAGATTGGCCTCTTTGTTTCTTCCCAGGCAAGTAATGGACAGTGGTACCAAATGAATGACTCTCTGGTGCACTCCAGTAACATCAAGGTGGTGCTGAACCAGCAGGCTTATGTGCTCTTCTACCTGAGGTAAGCTAGGGCTGATGTGCTCTGCGCCTCCCAGTATCGGTAAATAAGCTGGAGTCTTTGCGTTGAAGGATCCCCGAAACCAAAAAGAATGCTGACGGTCAGGCCACCAAGCAGGGGGTGTTGCATCCTGGGAAAAACAGCCCGTCGTCCGAACAGATAAAGAGAACCAACCTGAGCGGGCCTCTCTCCTCACCGCAAGTTACAAAGGTGTGATGTTAAATCCCATCGTGAGTGCTCGATCCAAGACTGAATAGATTCATCTCCGTCTCAGAAACTAGAGCCCGCACAGCTGCGTAAGATCCAGTCCATGGATGGAGGTCTGGGTCTGCCCGTTTCCAGGAACGGTCTGAGCTCTCAGCCGCTGCCCAGAGTTCCCAACTGGACGTCGTCCTCCAGCGGCCCGCCGAAGCCGCCAGGCGGACCCGCACTCATCGAGGAGCCTTTCAAGAAGCTGAAGAAGCCCTCTCCCCAGAGCCAGGCGCCCTCGCGCAGCAGCACTCCAGCCCCCTCCAACAACGGCCTCGGCAAGACGGAAGGAGAGAAAAAGCAAGGCGGTGAGGGCAGAGGCATGGCGGCATCTACCTCAAACAAGTCCTTGTCCGACTCGTCCTGCACGGACACCGCAGAATCCAAGGTTTGGGTCCAGCTGACGTTGGCGAGCTCCTCCCAGGCCCGAGGCCTCACAGCTGTGGCCTTCTGTGTTTGAACAGGACTCCATAGGCACCAAAAGCGCCCCCGCGGGACAGACTCCCTCGACGCCCCGCAAAGGCGCCAACGGCCTGCCGTCCCCAGCCAAGAGCCTGGAGCGTTCCCAGAGCGCAGAGGAACAGAAGCCGAAGATCAAGCCCCCAGCCCTCGGCAACATCACGTCCGAAGCCACGAGCGCCATGTCCCCTCCCCCCGCCAAGAAGCTGGCCCTGTCGGCTAAGAAGGTGACGGTCAGCAGCCGCGTCTTTCAGTCGTACTGACCTCTGCTCTGTGTTACTGTATTTCTGCAGCCAGCCTGTCTAATCAACCACGTTAGTTCTTTGTCTCCTTTTCCTTTGATTTGTCCTTCTTTTCTAACCATTTCTAATTCTTCTCTGCCACACCTTTGCCTCTTTGTCTCCCCCTCTCCATCTTCCCATGCCACCCCTTTTTATATCTTCCTCATTTTTTTTTTTCTTTTCATTTTTTGGTCACATTCATGACTATTTTCTTTAGACCACCAAGTTTTTATTTATGTCGATAACTGCAGGCTCGCAGTCGGAGTCCGAGCAGCATTGATGCTCCGCCCCCTTTGCCGCGCCAGCCGTCCAGTGACCCAGTACATCAAAATCACCTTAACCTTCTCACCTTTGTCCCCCCCACTCACCCTCACAGGTATGGATTCCTCCATTCCCAATCACCCAGCGCTGGGGTCGTGGCCGACTAATGGTGTTTGTCGTTTTTTGTTTTTTTTTTTCTTTAGAGCTGGCTCATTACTTTCACCTAAAGTTCAGACATCAAACGGATCCTTCAGACCGCCGGCTCCTCCCAAACGGCCCCTTCTGTCCGCTCTGCCAAAACCAAACGCATGCATTTCCCCTTTAACCAACGGGCACGCCGCCGACCCAAAGAGCCCCAACTCGTCCAGCAACCTCAGCTCCTGGAAGGAGGAAGAGGACCTCAGCACCGCAGCCTCGCAGTTTCACCGAATCAAGAAGAGGAGGAAGAAGAAGAAGAAGAGGCGGGACCCTGAGGAGCAGGACGGCGCAGAGGCTGTCCTGCCCGCTGCAGTGGAGCCCCAGGTGGATTCGGCCAACGATCAAATGAGGAAGAAAAGGAAGAAGAAACGAAAAAGAGAAAACGCTGAGGAGGACGCGAAAGCGAGAGGGTGCGTCCCGTCTCACTTGGACACGTCCAACCAGGAGGAAGATTGGTGTCACGGCGGCATCTGGAGTCTGACCCCACGTCCAGACACAGGAGAGCCTGAAGCCACGCGTCAGCTGACCGAGTCTGAAACGGTGAAGAGGAGAAGAAAGAAGAAAAAGCGGACGGAGGCGCCGCCGGACACCTCAGCGTCTTCTGCTGTGGAAACGTGGGTTTCACCTCTGCTCTCAACGTTTCTGCCCCGCACGTAGAAACCTCTGCAGTCAATTTTAATTTCTAAAACAAGTTATAGTGATTTGTGTTGATATTTTACCATTTATTTAGGGTTTCTGAGTCGAAGGAGCTTGACGATCAGAGTGACGCCGCAATTTTGAAAAAGAAATTGAAAAAGAAGAAGAGGAGACTAAAAGAAGGCGAGGAGAGCTGGCGGTGCTCCGATGGACTTAACGGGAACACTGAAACCGGAGAGCCCGCTTCCAAAAAAAATACCGCCGACAATGGAAAAGACAGCAAACATGGTACAGGTGCGTGAGAGCCGGAGGTGATTACAGCGGAGGTGGCGCCAGAGTTAATCCCTCTTTCATTCACAGCCACGGTGGTCATGTGGGACAGCCAAGTGAAAGATGGCTACAAACGCAGGCAGACGGGAGAGAGCCAAACGGAGAGCCTCCCTGGCGCCGCTCCCCTGACCTGGGACGGGAAGAAGACCAGCGCCATCGTGGAGGAGCTGCTCAGGAACTCCTCGGATAAGGCCTACGGAGCCAGCGGTGAGCCCCAGACGCACCGTCCGCACATATTTGTACCTGTTTACCGCAGCCAAAGAAAGTCCCTCACGCCTCCTTTGTGGTTTAGTCCTCAGTTGGGATGGGGAGGTTTCTGCTGTTAGCAAAGACGCTATCGAGGACGCCCTCAATGCCAGGAGTGATACTGTGATCGACGAATGGGACGAGGAGTTTGACAGAGGAAAGGTGAATGGTTTTTTTTTTTCATTTTAAGAAAATCTCCCAAAATCATTGTCAGGCGTCGCTTTTCTTTTGAGCTCATTTTCATCTGAATGAACAGGTGAAGAAGATAAAAATCTACAAAAAAGAGAAGTGGAGAGGCAGCAGCATCTTCCAGAAGGTCCAGGACAGGAGGAACAAGTGGTCCCTACAACGGGGAGGGAAGCGGGTGTTTGGGATGCGCCGCTGAGCCGGCTGCTGAGGTCTCACTGAGGACGGACTGTGTAACAACCCTCCACAGCTTTACTCCTTTAAGTAAACAAAAGTACCCTTCCAATGTCCCTGAAACAGTCTGACCAAGACCCCACGGTTTCGGTTTTAAATGCATTTTATTCGGGAAGCTTCAGGCACTAATAATCTCATTTCTAATCCAGAGGCTGCAGTAACGGCAAACTTTTCTCTGCATGAATATTATCGGATGAATTCGTGTGTTAATGTCAGACTGAAATTACAGTCCTCAGATATCTTCCTGAAGATGATTTTGGATACTAGTTGACCTTTTTAATTTTATTTTTACCATGTTTTTTTTAAACTTCTCTTTACATTACTTTTACACCTTTAATTGCCATCATTTTAATTTACAGCGTCTGTAGCCTCTTGCACACAGGTTGTCTAGTGTCCCAGTAACAAAATATCAGTGATCTCAGATCGAACCAGCGTTAAAAAGGAAAGGCTGGAGCGTTGGTCTCCGGCAGCCGTTTAGACATCTGTCAACGTTTAACGACATCCATCAATCCTGCTCCAGCTCTTTGCTGCACAGGTGAGCTCATCGGTCATGTGACTCTGCCTCTCCATTTCGGCTTTTTTTCAAGTTCTTGTTGAACCGAGTTACCCACCTGCCTGTGTGTAAGGGGCTCCTGTCACTCCGCTTGGTTTGCGGACCACCTTTTTTTGCATGAAAGGTTAAGAACTGCCAGGAGAGTGTTTGTTGAGGCGCTTGGAAGCGTTTTCCCTGTGCAGCTACCAACTGCATCGCCTCAGATGCACGTTCATTTCTTTTGCTGTAACCAACCACACCCGGAGCAGCTGTTCACCGGCGTTCGTCCTGTCACAACGTGGCGACCGCGTGCTAAATTCTGTCCGTCCTCATCTCCCGTATCTATGCAATTTTCTGACGTTCATGCCGGTTGTTTAGATACTGGGCTGAGACTCAGGAACCCAGGTATCCCGTCTCCCACCCTGATCTCCGGTCACGTGTGTCATATCTCCAGTTCATCTCCTGTACATCTTGTACAAACTGTTTTCTACCAAGTATTTCAGGTGGGAGAAACCTCAAGAAAGCTCAGAACACAACTAACATTAACGCTTCACCAGTGTAAAGGAATGTACAGTCCTCGTTGTGCTACCCATCTCCCTCCTGTAAAGATTTGCAGTTCTTTTCATTCTAGAGATGTTGCCTTGAATTGGCTTTGAAAACAAATATAGAATTTAATGTTATAAATGTATCATTTAAAGGGAAGAAGAAACGCATCTTTAATGTGCTTCAGATACTCTGATCGGTTGGTGGACGTTTACTTGAGAATTACTCTGCAAATCGTTGTCTGTCCTCACGCAAGGCCTTCCTAATGTTACTGTAGTGTGTCAGTACTGTACAAGAGAGCCTAGTTTTCATACGTTTGTCAGACATTCAATCGCAGGGATGCTGACCGGTGTGGACAGACGACCCATGCGTTTGCATCGACGGTTCTGTGTTCCAAACCAGTTTTTCTGAGCAGGGAAGAGACATTTCATGCTAACGGTGGCTCTCACTACGCTGTAGGTAACTGAAGGTGCAATAAAGTTGTGACTTTTGTGAGCTGGGTGGGTTTTGTTTTTTTTTTTTTTTACCCCTCTTCTTCGCGCCACAACACTGAAGTGATCAACGTTCCATTAATGTCACTTTCCTGAAAAAATGTCATGCAAAAATCAAGAAGTTGTATAGTTGATTGTTTCTGCTGTTTTTAAGGCAACAATCGTTTGGTAAGTATGACTTTTTCTTTTTTAATTGGCAAATATTTTTCCTGTTTATCATAAATTCTAACACCCCGCAGTTCCAGCTTTTTAAAATTTATTTCAGATTTTTCTGCTTCAACGTGGTGCGAGGGGCTGAAATTGACTTGTGCACAATCTGTTTGCTCTTGTTTTGCAAAAAGCTTTGGCAAAGAATAAAAAATTAGATCATATAATTTATTTACCTATAAATATAAACGAAAATGTACGAAAATATAACCATAACTGATGACAGAGAAGTGAGTCGCCTCTAAATTGGGAGGCTTTTTTTTCGGTTCCCTTAAAAGTTTCTGGTTAAAGTTGGTGCGTGACGTCATCGCGGCGGTGGGCGTGGCCGCCGAGCGTCGCTGCGCAGCGGCCGCCAACGCGCACGCACGCACGCACGCGGAGAATAAGAAGTGAAGGAGTGAAGGAGTGAGTGCGACGACCGGGGCGCCGCCGTCAAGTTTTCAACGTGTCCGAGAAGAAGAGGCCGGAGGAGGCGTCCGGATCCCTGCGGGCGCCCGCCGAGCAGCATCCCAGGACAGCGACGCCTCCAGCCGCATCAGCGCCGCCGGGATGGAGGGGGAGCGCTACGGTTGGCTTCTTATTCCTCTTCTAAAGGCTGTTCTTTTCTCCTTCGATAGCTGACAGACTGTGATCTTTGTCCCCTTTATTTAAATGAACATTGCTGAGTTTTTCTAAAGCAAAAAAAAAAACAGTTGGCACCGGAAGCCCCCGAGCACAAAATAAAAGGTTATTCGGCGTTCTGTTGCTATGGCGATCGCCGTGGCTGTAGAGCTATAGAATTACGGTTTAGCTGGTTTCGTGGTTCAGTCCAAACTGATTCCTGGCATCTTTTTAAGTACTTTCCGTAAAACCTGATGTTCTGACGTCATGCGTGAAAGTGATGATGTCAGATGAGCAGCACGTGACGGCTCACTTAGACTGACCCAGCCTCCTCCTCCTCCTCCTCCCCCCTCCTCCTCCTCAATGATTTTGCTTTTTTTCCTGTATCTAAAAATAGATGAGCTTGTTGAGAGCTTCTGAGGGGTGCTGTGGTGGTGGAGGGGTGCTGTGGTGGTGGAGGGGTGCTGTGGTGAGAGAGGGGTGGTGTGGTGGTAGAGGGGTGCTGTGGTGGTGGAGGGGTGCTGTGGTGGTAGAGGGGTGCTGTGGTGGTGGAGGGGTGCTGTGGTGGTAGAGGGGTGCTGTGGTGGTGGAGGGGTGCTGTTGTGGTGGAGGGGTGCTGTGGTGGTGGAGGGGTGCTGTGGTGGTGGAGGGGTGCTGTGGTGGTAGAGGGGTGCTGTGGTGGTAGAGGGGTGCTGTGGTGAGAGAGGGGTGCTGTGGTGGTGGAGGGGTGCTGTGGTGGTGGAGGGGTGCTGGTTCCCGCATCCATGAGGCAGCGCTTCTGTAGGCTCCTGCTTTTAAATCCATGTATTAATGCTCCGTCTCATCACTTTGCTTCTCCATTAGTGCTGAGAGTCGGCTGGAAATTATGTAATTATGTGATAAAGTGTGTGTGTGTGTGTGTGTGTTTGTGTGTGTGTGTGTTTTTTATCTGAGAGGGTTCCATCATATCTTCTCCAAAGCGTCCAATCCTGACAGAAGCCCGAGCCTTCACACAAACCCTGTATTCACCTGCCGTCCTGTAAACCTGCTTGCACGCCTGTTTTTTCCCTTTTCCCTTCAGCCTGGGCCTCGTCGGTCCCGGCTGCAGCTTTTTTTAGTTCTGCGGGCGCCGCTCCGGTCCCCAGACTCACTTCTAAAGATGCGGCCTGTCAGACTGGCTTCATTTATTTCTTCTTCTTTTTTTTCCCACCATCTCTCTTCGGCTTCCCTTCCTCCACCCCTGCGCACCAGCGGAAGCGGAGTGCGGCTGCACCCGGTTGGGCGGGTGCTGCTGCAGCTCGCTATCAGGAAGTGGTTTTTGGTCTGCTGAGGTGGTTTCGAGCCTCGCTCAGGTGCTGAGGCTTCAGGTGGGGCTGCTGTGGCCCCACCCAGGCGGTGGAGCCCCACCCCAGGGGGCGTGCGTGAGGGCCAGGGTCACTGCTCTGAGGCTGATGGAGATGGGCTTTGTTGGGTCCACAGGGGATGGGTGTGTGTGTCTCTCTCTCTCCCCCCTCTCTCTCTTGTCCCAGTAACTGTCACGGTGACCAAAGGATTTTGACTCTAATCAAAGTTTCAGAAGTTATTTAAATGAGTGTAAATGTGTTTAACAGAAATTGGTTCATGCCAGTTTAGCACAGGAAAAGAAGTCACGCTGTGTGTGTGTGTGTGTGTGTTTTGTGTCTCTGTGTATCTCTTTCTGTGTGTGTGTGTGTGTCTATGTCTGGGTGGGTGGATGTAGTATCTGATTGTGTTGTGATAAATGTGTCTTAATATTTGCATAACATTTTCAAAATAAATGCCTCATTTTCTACCCAGGAGCTACCGCCTTCTCTACCCTGTTGCCTAGCAACCACTACGTCTGCATTTGGTTTTTATGTAAGTTTCCATTCAGATTGTGACTGGCCTACACCGAAAACAAACGCACTTATACGTAGAAAGAAAGGGAGAGATAGATTGAGAGAGAGAGAGGATGGGAGATATGGGCAGCGAACTGGGAAGCTTTGAGAAAGCAGAAGTCAAAAGTTTGGCCAGAGGAGGAACAGGAAGTCGCTGGGTGTTTTTAAGACTGCGCCCAGCGGAGCGGCTGCAGACAGATCTGGGCGTCCAGGGGCCCAGCGACACCGGAGCCCTGCAGCAGGGAGCCCGCCATTCCCTCCTCCGCCTGGTGGCCGGGTTGTGATGGGAGCTGTGAGGGAACTCTGCACGTCCAGCTTCCAGGCGCTCCTGTGCCCCAGCCTGGCCTGGCCTCCCGGAGCCGCAGGTACGGCCGCCGCCACCGGACGGGAACAGAGGCCGGAGGAGCTTTGGGAAAGCGCTGTCACGTCCTGATCTCCGGCAGGTCACCCCCCAGGAGCATCAACCTGGCGCGGTCGCTCCTGGAGCGGCGTCTTCTCGCCGTCTGCCTCCATGTTCCCACAGTTCCCCTCTGCCGCCGACGCTAGAGATGGTGTTCAGTTGGCAGAGTCACGGAGGGGCGTCGGTGGGCTGGTTTGACAGATTTAGGACTGACGAAACCAGCCTGACTGGCTGGCGACGAAGGCTCCTCTCAGGCCGTGTCCAGAGTCCCAGATTGTGGTGAAGAGACGGTGAGTCTGGGCGGCCTGCTGGACCTGGTTCTGGTTTTGATGGGGACTCATCATGGTCGTTGGAGCAGCCGAGCGAATTCTTGGTGACGTCGTCTCAAAAGTTTCAGTTCGTCTTTGTGTTGTGAGGCTGATATACTTGTGTGAAAGTGGGCTCGCAGAAATAGGAAGAAACTCAAATGTTTTACTTGGAAATCAGTGCCAGTTATTTGGATCCAACCTGCAGAATCAGTAACAGGACCAACGAATCCTCCACCAGGTCTCCTCATTTAGGATTCCCAGTCCTCTCTGCTCATCCGATGCAGGATGGCACTGATAAGAGCGGCACTGGAGCCTTAATGGACCAGTAATGGCTGCTGAATCTGACCAAATGGTGGCGTAAAGTCTAAACAAAACAGATTTGGATTAAACCGAAAACAGGCATCTTGGGTTGGTTTGTGTTTGCAGAAGAAAAAGATGAAGGAAAAGTGAAAGTGATCTGAAAAATCCTATTCTCTCATCAAATACACTGATAAACATTTTAGAGCAGGTATGGATGAGTAATTATTGCGCTTTTATCAGGTTTTCTCCTCTTGTTGCAGATGAAACTGTAAGTACCACTGGCGACCAGCAGGGGGCTCTGTTTCCCTCCGTTCTGCTAATGCTCGAACGCTTTCCAGATTTTTACTTTTTGATTAATAAAAATTTTAGATCTTTTTGGAGAAATTGTTGCCGGAACGTAAGCGCTGCCTCTGGGATTTGACTTCTCAGAACCGGTCGGTGATCGAGAGTAACTGGAGAAGTGGTTGTTTCCATGGGGAACCGCAATCTGTTGGCTCTGCAACGACAGCACAAATTCATCCTCATCATCAGTGGAGAAACAGCTTTGGGGATTTTGCAACGTGTGAAAATGTTACTCTGATGGAGCCAGCTTCAGATGGGAGTAACAACACAAGGACAAGTTACAGAAATAGGAGCAACGCCTACTAATTTAACTCCCCTCAAAAAGATTATGATCAGGATTATTGTATTGTATAAATAT
>CAAE01014593.1:574520-639025 GCA_000180735.1 Tetraodon nigroviridis
ATTCCACAATCGTGCTGCCGCTGCTCCTAGCTATGGCCGGTCAGCTTCTCCGTCTGGAGGAGGAGCGCTGGTCCCTTATTCCTCTTCTAAAGGCTGTTCTTTTCTCCTTCGATAGCTGACAGACTGTGATCTTTGTCCCCTTTATTTAAATGAACATTGCTGAGTTTTTCTAAAGCAAAAAAAAAAACAGTTGGCACCGGAAGCCCCCGAGCACAAAATAAAAGATTATTCGGCGTTCTGTTGCTATGGCGATCGCCGTGGCTGTAGAGCTATAGAATTACGGTTTAGCTGGTTTCGTGGTTCAGTCCAAACTGATTCCTGGCATCTTTTTAAGTACTTTCCGTAAAACCTGATATTCTGACGTCATGCGTGAAAGTGATGATGTCAGATGAGCAGCACGTGACGGCTCACTTAGACTGACCCAGCCTCCTCCTCCTCCTCCTCCTCCTCCTCCTCCTCAATGATTTTGCTTTTTTCCTGTATCTAAAAATAGATGAGCTTGTTGAGAGCTTCTGAGGGGTGCTGTGGTGGTAGAGGGGTGCTGTGGTGGTAGAGGGGTGCTGTGGTGGTGGAGGGGTGCTGTGGTGGTGGAGGGGTGCTGTGGTGGTGGAGGGGTGCTGGTTCCCGCATCCATGAGGCAGCGCTTCTGTAGGCTCCTGCTTTTAAATCCATGTATTAATGCTCCGTCTCATCACTTTGCTTCTCCATTAGTGCTGAGAGTCGGCTGGAAATTATGTAATTATGTGATAAAGTGTGTGTGTGTGTTTGTGTGTGTGTGTGTGTGTGTGTGTGTGTAATCTGAGAGGGTTCCATCATATCTTCTCCAAAGCGTCCAATCCTGACAGAAGCCCGAGCCTTCACACAAACCCTGTATTCACCTGCCGTCCTGTAAACCTGCTTGCACGCCTGTTTTTTTCCCTTTTCCCTTCAGCCTGGGCCTCGTCGGTCCCGGCTGCAGCTATCTTTAGATCCGCGGGCGCCGCTCCGGTCCCCAGACTCACTTCTAAAGATGCGGCCTGTCAGACTGGCTTCATTTATTTCTTCTTCTTTTTTTTCCCACCATCTCTCTTCGGCTTCCCTTCCTCCACCCCTGCGCACCAGCGGAAGCGGAGTGCGGCTGCACTCGGTTGGGCGGGTGCTGCTGCAGCTCGCTATCAGGAAGTGGTTTTTGGTCTGCTGAGGTGGTTTCGAGCCTCGCTCAGGTGCTGAGGCTTCAGGTGGGGCTGCTGTGGCCCCACCCAGGCGGTGGAGCCCCACCCCAGGGGGCGTGCGTGAGGGCCAGGGTCACTGCTCTGAGGCTGATGGAGATGGGCTTTGTTGGGTCCACACAGGATGGGTGTGTGTGTGTGTGTGTGTGTGTGTGTGTGTGTGTGTGTGTGGTCCCAGAACTGTCACGGTGACCAAAGGATTTTGACTCTAATCAAAGTTTCAGAAGTTATTTAAATGAGTGTAAATGTGTTTAACAGAAATTGGTTCATGCCAGTTTAGCACAGGAAAAGAAGTCACGCTGTGTGTGTGTGTGTGTGTGTGTGTGTGATGCTGTGTGTGTGTGTGTGTGTGTGTGTGTGTGTGTGTGTGTGTGTGTGTGTGTGTGGGTGGGTGGGTGTGATGTAGAATCTGATTGTGTTGTGATAAATGGTCTTAATAAATGCTATAATAACATAATCAAAATAAATGCCTCACAGTTACCCAGGAGCAACCGCCTCCTCTACCCTGTTGCCTAGCAACCACTACGTCTTCATTTGGTTTTTATGTAAGTTTCCAAGCAGAAGTGACTGGCCTACAGCGAAAACAAACGCACTTATACGTAGAAAGAAAGGGAGAGATAGAGAGAGAGAGAGAGGATGGGAGATATGGGCAGCGAACTGGGAAGCTTTGAGAAAGCAGAAGTCAAAAGTTTGGCCAGAGGAGGAACAGGAAGTTGCTGGGTGTTTTTAAGACTGCGCCCAGCGGAGCGGCTGCAGACAGATCTGGGCGTCCAGGGGCCCAGCGACACCGGAGCCCTGCAGCAGGGAGCCCGCCATTCCCTCCTCCGCCTGGTGGCCGGGTTGTGATGGGAGCTGTGAGGGAACTCTGCACGTCCAGCTTCCAGGCGCTCCTGTGCCCCAGCCTGGCCTGGCCTCCCGGAGCCGCAGGTACGGCCGCCGCCACCGGACGGGAACAGAGGCCGGAGGAGCTTTGGGAAAGCGCTGTCACGTCCTGATCTCCGGCAGGTCACCCCCCAGGAGCATCAACCTGGCGCGGTCGCTCCTGGAGCGGCGTCTTCTCGCCGTCTGCCTCCATGTTCCCACAGTTCCCCTCTGCCGCCGACGCTAGAGATGGTGTTCAGTTGGCAGAGTCACGGAGGGGCGTCGGTGGGCTGGTTTGACAGATTTAGGACTGGCGAAACCAGCCTGACTGGCTGGCGACGAAGGCTCCTCTCAGGCCGTGTCCAGAGTCCCAGATTGTGGTGAAGAGACGGTGAGTCTGGGCGGCCTGCTGGACCTGGTTCTGGTTTTGATGGGGACTCATCATGGTCGTTGGAGCAGCCGAGCGAATTCTTGGTGACGTCGTCTCAAAAGTTTCAGTTCGTCTTTGTGTTGTGAGGCTGATATACTTGTGTGAAAGTGGGCTCGCAGAAATAGGAAGAAACTCAAATGTTTTACTTGGAAATCAGTGCCAGTTATTTGGATCCAACCTGCAGAATCAGTAACAGGACCAACGAATCCTCCACCAGGTCTCCTCATTTAGGATTCCCAGTCCTCTCTGCTCATCCGATGCAGGATGGCACTGATAAGAGCGGCACTGGAGCCTTAATGGACCAGTAATGGCTGCTGAATCTGACCAAATGGTGGTGTTAAGTCTAAACAAAACAGATTTGGATTAAACCGAAAACAGGCATCTTGGGTTGGTTTGTGTTTGCAGAAAAAGATGAAGGAAAAGTGAAAGGGATCTAACAAATCCTATTCTCTCATCAAATACACTGATAAACATTTTAGAGCAGGTATGGATGAGTAATTATTGCGCTTTTATCAGGTTTTCTCCTCTTGTTGCAGATAAAACTGTAAGTACCACTGGCGACCAGCAGGGGGCTCTGTTTCCCTCCGTTCTGCTAATGCTCGAACGCTTTCCAGATTTTTACTTTTTGATTAATAAAAATTTTAGATCTTTTTGGAGAAATTGTTGCCGGAACGTAAGCGCTGCCTCTGGGATTTGACTTCTCAGAACCGGTCGGTGATCGAGAGTAACTGGAGAAGTGGTTGTTTCCATGGGGAACCGCAATCTGTTGGCTCTGCAACGACAGCACAAATTCATCCTCATCATCAGTGGAGAAACAGCTTTGGGGATTTTGCAACGTGTGAAAATGCTACTCTGATGGAGCCAGCTTCAGATGGGAGTAACAACACAAGGACAAGTTACAGAAATAGGAGCAACGCCTACTAATTTAACTCCCCTCAAAAAGATTATGATCAGGATTATTGTATTGTATAAATATACTGATCCATAATTGTTGGCTCTATGAACAGTATAACAAGTGTTATACTAAAACGACTGTCTCTTTCACCGCAGTGGAAAATATAAACTAAAAAATGACATATTTTAAAACACATTTCATTGGTCAAGTCAAACGCCTTTAGAGTACTGGAGTGGCTGTTTGTGTCACTATCACATCTATTCTTTGCGTGCATCAGGAAGTTGCAAACGTTATGGTAACTTCAGCTGTTGATCATTTCATTTAAATGTCAGGCGGCTTTCTGGTTTCGTTTCTTGTTCCGGCTTCTGTAGCCTAGTTTTGCGCCGCCCTAGGGAATGCTTGAACTCAGAAAAGAGTGTGAACTCGGCGTGAGCGGCTTTGCGTCACACTGGCTTCATTGTCAGTGCTTAAGATTGTGGCAGCACAAGTGAGGCATTCATGGGCCCCAGCTTGAGCAGGAGTGACTCCGTTTGGGTGGCTCTGCAGACTGGGGCCCGTCAAAGCCTTGAGTCATGGTGGGGTTCCACTCCAGTCTCTATGGCATGCAGACAAGTGCCAGATTGGTCCCGACTCAAGAGGTTTTTTTTCTCCACATGAAAGGCACCAGTACCAGTTGGGAGAGCTGATGAAACACAGTAATGTTCTGTTGACATACCTTCCTTTGCTGTGCATGTGTTTGCAGCTCAGAAACTGTGCAGATATATGTGCTGTCTGTGGTGACTCATACAAAATCAGCACTGAGCTGTCTGTGTGTCAAGCCAACCGTCCCTACCCCCATTCAATTAATTGTGTGTGTGTGTGTGTGTGTGTGTGTGTGTGTGTGTGTGTGTGTGTGTGTGTGTGTGTGTGTGTGTGTGTGTGTGAGAGAGAGAGAGAAAGAGAGAAAGTTCTAGCCGACAAGGTGAAAAACACACGTTCTGTGTGGAGTCAACCGGATATTATGTATAGTCATCAGCAAAAATAAAGCACGGCGTTAACTTTGAATCCAGGTCGTGCATTATTTGGAGCCGTGCACTTTCTCCCATTTCCCTTTTTATTGCAGTTTCTACTGAAACTAAATTGTGTGTTTGATCCAAGTTTGAGGTGAAAAACCAAACATCAGCCCATCTTCTACCGCTTCTAGCACTCATCGCGGCTCTTCAATCGAGGAAATATGTACGTGTGCTTTATATAGCAGTTGTCTAGTGATGCTTTATTTTGAAAGTCCCCCTGGAAGCTCGCCTTCTACTCGGCCTCAGTGACGGAAACATGCTCCGGGCGCTGATTGGCTGTTTAAAGTCCTCGCGCTGGAGGCCACGCCCTGGAGCTGTCGACGCTGCCGAGAACGACCCGACTAAGACTCTCCGGAGACTCCAACGAACAAATTGATTCATCTAAAACGATCGATCCGGGGTTTTTAAATCCAGGGTTTTAGTTTTATCAAAGTCGTTCCGTAAACAGAAACTTTTGGAAGATCGGACCTGAGGAGCGAAGCTCAACATGGTGTTAAAGTCGGAAGACGGCGTAGGTGAGTCAGACTGGCGCAGAAAGCCATTTTAGTTTGCGTCACGTCGTTAAATGGACCTCTTTGACTGCTTTGGCTTCTGCAATCAACCTACACAAAGTTTACAGACCGAAAAAGTCTTGCTTCTTGTTGATATGTTGCTGTTGAAGCGTCCAAATCCAAACTGGTGTGTTGTGTTCTTGATTGTTTACTATTCGGTGACACAGTTTCTGTGATCCAACTATTATTTTCACCAGTTTACTCTCTCAGCCTCCCATTTATTTTATTTTTATTATTTGTTTTGCTTTGTTTTAGCCAGAGGTGTTTTTATATTTTCTGGGCCTGATTTGTTGTATCGCCTGTCGGTGCGTTTCCTGGACACATTTGGGTATTTGTCGAGTAAAGGACACATTGTGTTGACTGGGACACCTGACTGTCTCCTGACTGTCTCTCGTCTGTCTCTCGTCTGTCTCTCGTCTGTCTCTCGTCTGTCTCTCGTCTGTCTCTCGTCTGTCTCTTCTGGACACTTGACACCACCTTTATTCTGCACATCCTGGTGTCGTTTTTCAGTCCTGAGCAGCAACAGGTGTTAAAACAATCTCCCATCCACAAGCAAAGAAACACATTCCTTCCTCATGTTGGTTGTTGCTTGTTGACTTCTTACTCCTTTAGTGCTCTTGGCTGGATTTGTCCCAGTTATTCCGTATAAATTCCCTGAATAATCATCTTTAATTATAACGCCGTCTCCTCCTACAGACGTCAGTGGTGACTTCAGGCCTTTGTCGCTGAGAATGGGCCTTTTATATCTGCCCCTCCTGCAGCATGAACTGGCATCCCTGACATGCGTCCCGTTTAAAGGCCCCAGAGAACAGCTCCCGGCCCCCTCGATCCTGTTCCCAAAGACTTGGAGCTTCCCGGGGCGGCGCACATGGGCTTGGCAGGCGTGAGAGACGGGAACAGTGGCGTCTCTCTGAGTCCATTTGTCGCTGCCACTTAAAGGCGGCTGGTCGGGCAAGTTAGAGGAGCCGCTGTTAATGGTGTTCTAATGAGCGGCGCTGAGAGCTCTAATGGGCCCTCCAGAACAATGTGCCCTGGCACTAATGCCCTGTGCTTTGCTAATCGCCCCGCAATCATATTTCTGCCCTCCTCCTGCTTTGGTGGAGTTGTGCACGCTGCAAAGCGGTGGAAATCCTCTTGGATTAGTGAAAGTGTGGAGGGAAAATGCACGTCTTAGCCGCTCGTTACAAACGTTCTGAAATAAAGAGGCTGATAATGCTTCAGAGAGTCATCCTGCATCATCTTTGTGCTGCCATATTGACCTTTTGGATGGGAGGAAAATTGGCCTTTATATGTTTGTCAATCAGTCGGCCTGTGATGGGACACATCCTCAGTTCCACTAATAGATCCATTTTTCATGAATTGCTTTTACTATTTACCCAGTACAACCACTGAAACGACTCATTTGGCGACTCCTCTGAGCCAGGGCAAAGAGGTAAAAACTCTGAGTGACCTTAAATGGTGGCTGGGGTCAGACTGGGGGCCCTCTGGAGCCTCTAATTGAGCCATTAGAGATCTAGAGTACTGTGTTTGAAAGCTTATTCTTGTCACTTCCAGCAGGATGGGCGGAGGTAGCACCAGCTTTCCCCTCCTTCCTCTGAACTATGTGAACAAACAGGAAACCGAGAGTCTGACTGAAAGCGTCCTCCCACGTTTGGTGCGTGGGTTACCGATCCTTTGCTGCTTTTCTGCAGAACGACGCCACATGAACCTAAATGAAGAGACGGGAAGGAGAAAACCCGAAGCGAAGGGTTTTTTGTTTCTGGACTCGATGGGGTTGGGCTGTGTGGCTGACTGGTCCTGGAGCATGTTGAGAGCAGAACAGTGGCGATAAGAATCGAGGCTGGCAGCGTCAGAGGACAAAGGCGTCCATTGTGGCTGGAAACAGCACTTCCGCCTTTGAGGAAAAACACCAAGAAGCCTCTAGAGCAACAGCTAACGCTGAGAGGTGCCTGGGAAAACAGAATCCCTTTGGGAAGCTGATCTTTTGTGCTCACAGCCATGCGTGCAGCGGCAGGATGTTGATGCTGCGGGCTCGCGCGTGTGTTTGCTTTACGCTCAAGCTGTGTGTACAGCGCTCGGCCAGCTATACGTTCTCCAGCGACAGTTCCCAGCCCGTCCCATCCTCCGGCCCGTGCATTCCTTCACAGCAGGCGCCCGTTAGCCCTTTCAGAGATGCTGTAGACGTTTATCTATTTTTCTGAGCTTACTAGCTAAAGCTTTGATCGCTTAAGCTGGGAGGCTAAACGTGGTCACAAACGCAGATTTTATTTCTTTTTTCTACCTTTATGCCTTTGTCATAATCTGTTGAGAGCTCAGAGGGTTTTCATTTTTCCTATTAGGCACTAAGACATCCCAGAGGGAACATGTCTGATCCTGACCCGCCAGGAATCTGAGGAATCGGGTGTTTTTTTAAAGGGCTGAGCTGCTGATACAACAGATGTTTGTCAAGTGTCTGAAAACTCCAACACGCTAAGACTGGTGTGGTTTATACATTTCAATATTTTAAACAGTAAAAGTCTTTAATATCTCCGGTCCTTTTTCAGGATGACACCTACATCCCGGTGACACGTGGTTGATGCATTGATGAGGCTGCAAAGGTCAGCCAGGCAGCAGAGGGCTGCAGCCTGACGCGGCCATGCACACGGTTACATGTGCATGAGGGCATGTCCACAACCCGATCAGCTGATTAACACAGATTACACTCAGAGGAGTAACAATCATCCGTTTGCCGTGTTTAGTGTTGAAGCGTGCGGAGGCAGCAGCGGCCACTGGGTGGAGCCTCCACGCTAACGGCAGCAGCAAAGCAGAGAGCGTGGGTCAGTAAAGGGAAAGTGTGGAGGGAGAGAGAGGGAGCAGATTCTCCCCTCCCTCCGAGGTCTGCGTTGGTGTGCCGCGAGCTGCTCCGTACAGTTGGGAGCAGTCGGCAAATCTGCTCCGGGTAAGCGGAGGAGCGGGCTCCTTCCCTCCGTCAGCTCACGTGATGTGGACGTCCAGGCGGTCGCCGCGGCTGTTTCTCTAGCTAACAAGGAGCCGAGGGACTTTGGGGTCCGAGGAGCGTTGGCGAATGAGTGTTTTTTCCAAGCAGGTCAGTAAACTTTGCTCCTCCGCTCTGTCTTCGCTGTCATGTGGAAATCGCGTCGCTTTTCCTTGACTTTATCCACGCCAACAACGTCACAGTAGGACCGAAGAGTAGGTTGTTGCACTTTGACTTCTGGCCCCATGGTGCTGACGGTGCTGGGCTGTTGAGGGTGTTTTACCGACTGTTGCGGCTGGTGACCAGAGTGCACGTTTGCCTCTGAGGTCACAGATGCGTAGATTTGCTTCTCCCAGCTGGAAGGTGGCAGACGCAGGAGGACCGGCCACACCAGTCAACGTGAGGATGCTGTGGAGGTCAGTCTGTGTTCCCGGCCCGCTCCGAGAATGTCCTGACAAAGGACGTCTGTGATCGTCCCACTGCTCTTCCCACTGCCCGTCTGTTCTCCTGCCGTTTCCCGGCCCACTCCTCCTCGGCCCAACACAGGCTCCTTCTGCCGGGTTGTGTCAGGCCGCCTCCCCTCCTCCTACCACGGGACAGGAGGGGACCAGGTCAGGTCAGGTGCTTGACTGGTGGGCTGTTTCAATCTTTTGGCTGAGTATGAAAACTCCACATTTCGGTCGGGGCCGAAATGTTCCTTTGAGCCATTGTCCTATTTACAAAGGCCCATTTTGGGGACATTTTGGGGACATTCCTTCTTATGGCTTTGTTTTATGCTGTGTGTGTGTGTGTGTGTGTGTGTGTGTGTGTGTGTGTGTGTGTGTGTGTGTTTCAAATATACATGAAGCAGAGCTCCGTTGGGATCCAGTGCACTAATGAGATTCTGTCTCAGAGATCAGAAGATGAGCCTGTTTGCATTCTAAACGATGGGATGTTGTTCCACTTAAAAACATCTGGACGATCTGAAAGCTCTAATTCCATTTTGTTGTCCAGAGTTTGTATGTGTGTGTGTGTGTGTGTGTGTGTGTGTGTGTGATTTTATTTTTCCAGGGCTCACAATCATTCCCAAGTATGTTGTTCATTCGGTGACGAATGCATTACACCTCATCACGGAGCAGATCTTCTTCTGCATCGGGCTTCTCATCCATTAGGATCGAACGATCGGCGCCCACCGGGCCCTTGGAGGGTTGGCTCCAGCAGGCAAACTATCCCTGTTCCCGTAAATCAGCAAACAAAGGCTTCAGGGGGAATTGATTGGGGCCACCAGAGGTCCTGTTAGGGGTGGAATATTTGCACAGGAGCAAAATTGAATCATGTCCTATCACACCCTCCACGAACGCATGTCCATGCACATCACCCCGTCAGCACCCGATGACTGCAGACGGAGGATACGTCCACTGATTCCATGTCTCTGGGACCGTTTACTGGACAAGAGGAGTGAGAGGACACGAGCTTCGTCCTGGTTTTCTCAAAGCCTCCTGGGTTTACGGCTGAGCCTGACTCAGACCTGGAGCTGGGAAAAAGACTCAGTCAGCTAGCTTTTAAACCACTGCGTCTCCACAGAGGTCCTCCTCCTGCTTTTGGACTGTTCTACTGTGTTTGACTATCAGTGCAATCAGACCAGATTGGTTTCAGAAATCGTTTGACGGACTGTTTTTTTTTTCCCCCCGACTTTCATGCACCTGGGGGACTAACCTCAAACCTTTCCAGGACATTATAGTATGTTTATTTTTGCCGATGGATGGTTTTATTCTGTGCATCTTGAGCCAGTCTAACTTAGAGGCTCATTTAGTCATTCATTTTTATTTAACCTGTCTTCTTGGAGGGGAGCTCCCTGAATTGGGTCAGATCTGCAGGGAGGGGGTGGCTGAGCCATCCTCCAAGCACTTAGAATTCTAATTTCCTTATTTTCCAAGGAGAGTTCTTTGCTGATGTGTGTGCAGATGAGACGTCTCCTTGGTTGTAATCAGGCTGTATTAGTGGGCCCGGCCGCTGTGGGAGAGCGAGCTATAATTGGTGTCTCCCTCAAAGTCGACTCCCTGCTCCTCGCTGCTGGCTCCAGCCCTCTCCAAAAGCTGCTGCCAACATCCAGAAACTCCTAAACACACACTGGACCCATTGGTTTTAAACATGCTAGAGGTTCAGATTCAGATGTGTGTGTTGCAGTGGATGGTGAGATTATCATCAAAGGGAACGTACTGGGCTGGTTTGAGTCCTGAATTTAGGTTAAAAGGTACTCAGCTGTCAGGAGGACCGCGCCATGGCGTGACAAAGCCCAGATTATTCCCTCCCAGATTTAGCCAAAGGTGCATTTCTGTCTTCTTAACAGAAGGACACACACGTTCTGTCCACGAAGCAAATCAGTTTGATCAGAATGGATCATGCTGGTTGCACGTGATGGTTTGTAACGTCTGAGCTCTGAAGGGCTCCACGGACGGACCCTTCAGCCTCTGTGGGGGTGGCAAGTATGTGCCAGTGCAGGTACCTCTGCTCCAGGGGTCTGCTACTCCACCGTCCCCCCCCGAACCATCAGCTTTTCAGACAGTACATGAGGGACGCGTGGGTGGCTGCCGTTTCTTTTTCCGACTCTGTGTAATTGCTGCGGCCACGTTGGCTCTGAAGTCAAATATAGAGGCCAGATTAGAAGAGCTGCATGTTGTGGCTTTGGGGTAATTGTGCTGGGGCTTCATGATTGAGGAAGGAATAACGTTACGGCCGTTTTTCGAATTTCACAAACAGGTGCTTTCCTCACTCTTCCAAATTTCGCGTTAATCCAACTTCCATCACTGCTTTTTCTGTTTTGGAAAAGCCGCCTCCCTTTCCTCGCCTCACCACTACGGTGTTTTTGAAACAAGAGAGAAGCTCCTGAAGAGGAGGCAAACACGCTGACTGAATCTGAATTGGACTGCACCATCGGAGGCGGTGTGTGTGCTGGGAAATGATGGCCACGTTAATGGTTAGCAAAGTTCAGTCCGGTCGGGCCCAGCCGGTAACCTTTTGAACCCTGCTGCTGGGTGGAAGGTGGAGCCCTCACAGGCTGAAAACCCCGACGTAGATCAGTAACTTCTGACGCAGTCGGGGTTCAGAGGTCCAAAAAGTCCCTGGACTTGAGCTAAAGCTACATCGCTACTGGAGAGGCGGTTGTGCTAGTTTAGCATTGCGGCTAAAGCATCAATAACATGCGCTTTTCTCTGATCTGACAGCTCTGCCTTGAAATACCTTCTGATATCCGATAAGCTTCGGTGTGCAGTGTGATGAAGATTAAAAAAAAAAAAAAATGGCTAAATTAAAGCTGGACCGCTGCTGTTCTAAACGGTTATTTCGCTTTGTTTCTTCAACAGTGCCGGACGACCTCACTCCAGAGGAGCAGCAGGAGTTGGAGAACATCCGCCGGCGTAAGCAGGAGCTACTGGAGGACATTCAGGTGAGGCGTGCGTGAAGCGGATGGACGGGACACACCTTCCATTGCTTTTTCTTCATATTCAGTGTTTTCCAAATAATGTTTCTTGTTAGGGACATAAATATGGCTGCAGTGCTGTTCTGTGTAGCTATTTAGTGTCACACAACAGTAATTTAACAATTCAGATCTCTTGTTGCCTTAGTAGACGTCTTGGGAAGCTAATTTAGGTGGAATGCGTGACATTTCCTGCCACGTGTTCTCCTCAGCAGTTCTGTTTGTTTTGTCTTCTGCAGATCTGCCAGTGAACCAATGATTTGGTTCTGTTATGTTCTGGTTCTGTTTTAAACGTGTCTGCTCCACACAGAACACTGTACGGCTGCTGAAAACAGATAAAGTAGGACGGTGCAACCTGTAAACGGAAAAAGCCGATTCTCCCTCAGTGGCGGATCCGGGATTCAAATCAGCTTAGCCAAATTTCCCTAAAGTGGTTGGTTTGTTTCCCGTCCAGAGCTGATGCTAATGTTCCGGGCTGGTGCTTTGGGCCCCTGGGCCGGGCTGATCATCCAAACTGGCTGTCCGGCTCACTCTCTCACTGCCTTCTCCTTTATGAGCCTGGTCTGCTGATGCCGCCCCCCCTCGCCTCCTCTCGTTTTGACCCCCCGTCTCTGCTCTGTACACTGACCCCCCTCCCTCAGACCACAACTACTTGCGTCTTTGCGTGAAGACAACTTTTGTTAGTGGACGCAGGCATCCTAGGAATGCGCTCTGGCCTCGGAAGCACAGATGTTCACTTTGGAATTACCCCGAGAGCCGATTCAGCCCCCGCCTGGCTGAAGAGGCTGGAGGAGTCTCATCAAAGCGGTGAAAAGGAACCTCAGCCTGCGGTTAATGAGCAGCGCTGGTTCCTGGGAACAGGGAGCAGATGGGTGGCACTATTTAAAGCGTGTGTTTTGGACTTTGCATGTCGTTTGCGTGGGTCACACCCTGCCCTGCCCTGCTCCGCCAGAGGCAGACGATGACTCCCGTCTTCGGTCCGCGGCATCCTAACGCTCCACGTCTCCGTCTTCTCCACAGAGGCTGAAGGATGAGATAGCAGAAGTGAAAAGTGAAATCGAGAACCTGGGCTCCACAGAGGAGAGGTAAGGTTGGGGTTGGGGGGGGTTCTACTCTTCTCACCTATCACACACACACGCAGCAAATAAATCCTTCAGTTATTAAAGTCTGGAGCCACGCGGGTCATCCCAGCAGCATATACACTCCCTAAACTGGCTGTGCTTTTAAGGCCGTTTAAATGTTTCATCAGCTCCACCCCCAAGATGGGGCCTGATTGAATAATGCAGGGGGGGTGTGTAGGCTGGAGCAGACAATGGCTGCTCCCAGGGGAGCCAGCGCTCCTGTCCAGCCCACTCTCCAGAGCAACATTCCCGTCCTGTGCAGAAGGAACTCGGAGCAGGTTGTTCTGGATCTAAAACTCATCCCAGGTGTCAGCCTGTACGTGTGACGGAGGTTCCCCGTGACCCCTCACTGGGGCCGTGGGGGGGTGCTGTGGCTGCGCGCCCAGGCCCTTTCAGCCAGGCTCGCGCTCCGGCTGACTCACAGCAGTGGGATGGATGCCTGCGTGATTAGGTCACTGAGAAGTATTGTGGACCTCTCACAGGGCAGGATGGAGAGGTAACCATGGTGATGGCTGAGGTAACCATGGTGAGGGACGTTGAACCCCAAGTTACTAGGTGTACACATTAATTACAATTAATTGTTCAACCCTGATGAACAAGTGAACCGATGTGATTTAAATTCTTTTTGTAATTCCAGGAAAAATATGCAGAGGAGTAAACAAGTAAACATGGGCCGAAAGAAATTCAACATGGACCCCAAAAAAGTAGGAGACAGAACTTCTGATGTGGTTTTCCAGGAGCAGCTTCTAACGCTCTGCCCCGTCTCTGCCGTAGGGGATCCAGTTCATGATCGAGAACGACCTGCTGAAGAACACCAGTGACGACATCGCTCAGTTCCTCCACAAGGGCGAGGGCCTCAACAAAACGGCCATCGGAGATTACCTGGGAGAGAGGTCGGGATGGATGTGGTTCTTCCCTCTCAGATTCTCTGTGAAATCATCCGCCGTTCATCCGCGTGGATGATGCAAGCCTCACATCACCAGAGCGTGTTTTCCATTCCTCGCTGCGGGACACACCCATCCTTTCCCAAAGTCTGTTTATTGGTCCCACCTTTAGACCATCTTCCCAAGAAGTCACCCGTTGCTCTAAAGCTCCCATCTGGTTTTGATGGTCTTACTCATGCGTGAGGAAGACGAGCATGCATGTGCCTGAATCACCCCTCAGACTGCTGCTAGCGTCTCAGACATACAAGAAGTGGTGTTGGCGAGACATGTCCGTCTGAAGCAAAAACCAAATATAAAGTAATTATTTTATTGAACAAATAGGCTGGGTCTGCCTTGAGACCTGAGTCATCACTTATCCACCCAGATCAGTGGTGACTAGATGTGACTCAGAGACTCTTCCCATGATCCCTCGGGGCATATCGAATATCCTCAAGGGCAAGTTTAGGAATGATGTCATAACGGGATTAAACAGCGGATGAGTGAAATTCTTTTTTTTTCTAATAGCAGCGTGTAACAACAGGTAGTGGAGCTTGTGTGTCTGATCAGGAAGTGTCTCGTGTTTTCTCTCCTGCAGAGATGAGTTTAACATCCAGATCCTCCATGCCTTCGTGGAGCTCCATGAATTCACTGATCTCAACCTGGTTCAGGCCCTCAGGTGAGCCCCTCCACACTCCCCAAAACACTTCCGCTCGTCACATTCCGGAGCCCCTGTTTGTCCTTTGTACAGCTACTTTGTGTCCTGACTGCCAGTGTTTGTCCCCTCGCAGACAGTTTCTCTGGAGTTTCCGATTACCGGGAGAAGCCCAAAAGATCGACCGCATGATGGAGGCGTTTGCTCAGCGCTACTGTCAGTGCAACCCCGGTGTTTTCCAGTCAACAGGTTAGCGCTGCCCCCGGCACCAACACCTTTCCAGCGGATGATAGTGAAGAGAACAGTCACATGATTGCGAAACGCAGCTGTTGTTTGGCTGACAAATATCCCGCTGAGGCGAAGCGTAGCAGAACATTAGGCGTCTCGGTGACGGGCCACTGCCTCTAACGTGCATGCAGATGGACGTGAATAATGTATGGAGCTTGGCAGCTCCTCCCGGGCCGGTGGGAGTGCTGCTGTATCAGCCGTGTGCTGACTGCGCTGCCTTTCCTCACACACACACAGAGGACAGGCGCAGCGTTCTGCCCACGCGCAGCCTCTCGCTCTCACCCACTCTGCCGGCTAACGAAGCCTCTCTTCATCCTCTCAGTTGGGCTGTGGTTCCATAAGTGCTGTCAGTCCTTCACTGCAGCTCATTTGCATCCATATTTAAATACTGCGTCCATCAGTGGCAAAAGCGCTTTGTGTTTGTGGAAATGGTCACTCTCGTTCCCGTGTGTGTGTGTGTGTGTGTCACAGATACTTGTTACATCCTGTCCTTCGCCATCATCATGTTAAACACCAGCCTCCACAACCCAAATGTGAAGGACAAACCGACGGTGGAGCGGTTCATCTCCATGAACAGGGGGATCAACGACGGGGGGGACCTGCCTGAGGACCTGCTCAGGGTCTGTAGCCTCAAACTCCTCCTGCCGTTTATTTGAACGTGTGCTTCATATTTACGCTCCGTCACTTTTAACCCAGAACCTGTATGAGAGCATCAAGAACGAGCCGTTCAAGATCCCCGAGGATGACGGCAACGACCTCACGCACACTTTCTTCAACCCGGACAGAGAGGGCTGGCTGCTCAAACTGGGTGAGTTGGTTGGAGGAGGCTCCAGCTGTGTTGGAACGGAAGAGGAACCCGACATCTCCCCTGGGCTCAGCCCCGTAACCTGCGTGATGGTGTGTGTGTGAGAATGTGCTCAGGATGAACCAACACACGTTAATAGACGTGTGTACGTGTTTGACCTGAGACATCCAAAGATCTTGTCCATGAATTATGAATGTGGCCTTAGGTCCGGACCACCGCTCGTAGAAGCCTGTGAATTATTAACCAGGAGGCGTTCCATCGCTGGTATATGCTAATCCAGCCTTTACGGCTAATATACACCATGTATATACACACACATACTTGTATCACTATAGATGTTTTCCAGGATGGCAGCTGAACTTTAAATCTTCTGTTCTCTCTCAGATTTCTCTCTGTTGTACAGATTCACAATGAATTTCATTTTAAGGCAATCTTAGTCCCCCAAATTTAAAATCAGTGCTGTGAATCTTTACAACCATCTAAACCAAAGGGAGTAAAGAATTACTGTTCTCAGATCTCCAAATGATCAGTGTGTGTTGTAATCTGGGTGGAAGGTTCTCTAATTTACTGGAGGTAACAGAAGTGACCTGTACGGAGGCGCTTTTGTAATGTAATGTTTTGCAGGAGCGTTCCCCCTCGTGGACAACAGACATATTGAAATCTGTTGCCTTGGAAAGCAGAAGTGAAAGCTGTGAAGCAGTACATTACAGCCTCTCTAATACCAGATTAACACGAGTGTGGTGAAATATTTTCTCCTTATTTAATTTGATTTCATTTGTTTCTTTTCTTCTTCGTTTGTTTGTTTGTTCCCATGATTTTGGCTGTTGTCTTTCCTCAGGAGGTATGTACACCTGTTCTTCCCAAACGCTAGTCCATCTCTTCAGCTCTCAGGTGCTTTTGGTGGTCCGCCATGCTTTTGTTCTCTCCCTCATCTTAAACACTGGCACAGGGGTTTATCTGTTTTTGTTATTTTTTTTAATCTCTCGTCTCCATCGACTCATTTGAACCTGTTTGTCTGTTCAGTCTTTCATTGCGGCGGTTCGTCCACGCTCTTTTATCTCTGTGGGTGGTGGACAGGCGGTCACCGGGTTCATTTGCCAGCCTGTTTGGGCTTGGGGAGCTGATGCTCTGTGACCACTTCAACACACAGTCTGGGCCTGTCTTCCCGCTCCGCTGTGGCAGCCGCTCACTTTGATCTGGTTTGGGGCTGGTTGATTTTATTTTTTTTTCCTTTGGAAGCTGCAGTTTTCTTTTTTCAGGCGTGCAGCCGGCACTACAAAAGGGATTTTCGCTCGACTTTCCAAATTGATCGCGAGCGAGTCGATCTATTGGCTTCTTTTGTTTTTGTGTCCGGCTGCGGGGAAGTGGAATACTGCACCTTTTCCACAGTGGAGCTTTGAAACTGGGTGCTCACAGGAGTCTGGTGTGGCGCTGGGCCGGAGCAGACCGCGTCATGACCAGAATCTACATCTTTCAATTTGGTCTGGAGCGGAAATGACCATTTTTACCATTTAAATCAGTTCTAACGCTCCACACGGCTGCTCTCTGGTCTGGCACCATCCAAACATCTGCATCGGGGCGTCTCTCTCTGTCTCTCTCTCTTTCGCTCTCTCTCTCTCTCAGCGTGACAGAAGCCGACTGCGCTGATTCCGATCGCAGCCCGTCAACCCAATCGGCTCTCGTGATTCTGCCATCACGCCTGCGTCGTGTCCGTCTGCTTTTTGTGTCCCAGCGCTGACGGGTGAAGGTGTAGCGGGGGGGGGCTCTCTGCCTCCCCCGTGTCGATGGCGTGTCAGATGACCGCTGGAGTGACGATAACGTTTGTGTTACGGCGGAGGATCATATACGGCCCCGACGCTGCTATATGATGAGCAAGTGTGTGTGAACATCTTTGTAGCCCCTCCTCTCCTGGTAGACGAGCGTCAGCGTGCTCCTACTAACACTGGTGGTCGGGGAGATGCTTCCAGACCAGACTGCAGGTTGTCGGGGTCGTTTCGGAGGCTCCTGACGTCGACTGAAGTGACTTAACCGAGCCAACACAGGAAATTCATGTCTGGGATGCGGAGCGTTGCTCCAGGCCTCCCCCTCACCCCCCCTCAGTTTGTTGGCATCCCATCCTCCCAAAGAGAGTCTGCCATCTGGTTGTGTGATCAGGTTTCCTCCTCAGAGGAAGTACGGGTGACAAACGGGGGGTCAGAGATCACTTACACATCAGCGAGTTGACAGAAAGCCCCCACTGGGCAGTAAAGAGGAGCCATCGGTCGCTCCTGCCTTTGGAGGGAGGTTTAGGGTAGTTCAGGGTAGTTTAGGGAGGTTTAACATGTCAGATCTACCAAACCAGAACAGCTTGCAGGAGTCTGCAGGACAGGGGAGGCCTGCCCAGGGCATCTTCTCCCTGTGACAATAGTTCCAGCCGCGGGGCCGCTCTGTGCTGCAGAAACTCTGGTGAAAGGAGCCGCAGAGCCATCATCCGTCTGTCCGTCTGCTCATACATCTGTCTGTCTGCCGCTGCTTGATCTGGCCCTTCGGCGCTCGTTTCCCTCCGCTTCTCCGGCCCAGCTGCTCTGACCGCCTCTGTGCTCCGCAGGCGGACGGGTGAAAACCTGGAAGAGGAGGTGGTTCATCCTCACCGACAACTGTCTCTACTACTTCGAGTACACCACGGTGAGTGCCGCGCGGGTTGTCACGGCAACCCAGCAACTCCTCCAGCACTGAGCCGTTGTTTTGTTGTTTGTCCAGGACAAAGAGCCCAGGGGGATCATCCCGCTGGAGAACCTGAGCGTCAAAGAGGTGGAGGATAAGAAACCTGTGAGTAGGGCGCCGCCTGCTGGCGAGAGAGTGAACTGTCAGGCCAGGGCAGCCTTTTTATCCCCTGTCTGCTCCACACCTGCAGAACTGCTTTGAGCTTTTCATTCCCGACAACAAAGACCAGGTGATAAAAGCTTGCAAGACGGAGGCTGACGGACGGGTCGTGGAGGGCAACCACACCTTCTACCGCATCTCCGCTCAAACGGCCGAAGAGAAGGAGGAATGGATGAACAGCATCAAGTAAGTCTGCGGCCTGACGGCCAGGCTGAAGTATTCCCGTGACCGAAGATCCTGATCGTTTCCTGTCTGAACCCCCCCAGAGCGGCCATCAGCAGGGACCCCTTCTACGAGATGCTGGCGGCCAGGAAGAAGAAGGTGTCGTCCATGAAGAGACACTAGGGCTGCTCAGGCTTCCCCACGTTGCACTTGACAGGGCGGAGGAGCCAGGCGGGTCTGGGCTGAGGTGGACGTGAGCCCTGACCGCTCCGGGGCTCGGGAGAGACGAGCGGGAACCAGACTGAGGAGAGTCTGGACCTCCTGTCTGACTCTGTCTTCACGAGACTGAACCAGAACTTTGCTGTTTAAATCAGTCAAACCCCCTTTGACGCTTTCACAAATGAGCCCCCGTAAACGAGGCCCAGGACAGCTCATTTCAACTCAGCAGGTCTGATGGAGCGTGGAACCCAGGAGAGACCTTTTCTGATGGGCTTTAATATATTTGCATAATATTGTGTCTATTTTTACAGCTTTTACCGGCGGTTCCTCTGTTTGCTTTTTAGTGACTGCAGGAGGCTCCGTGTTGCTACACATTTGTCCTTTTCTCTAGATTTGAAAAGCTTTTCTCGCCGCTCTGGAGACGGCTGCAGCGCTGTGAGAGCGTCCGCGTCGGCTCTCGGGATAGGTTCACCGCGGGATGAGGGAGGAGCCGAACCCGAGCATCTGGTCAGGGTCTCGGCTCCAGCCGCTCGTTTCCTGGAGACGCAGGTTAGTTTCACCCCAGGCGCTTTTTCATGTCCCATAAAAGAAATTCTCCATCTCCCAGTAACGCAGGACCCTTCCTATTACTATGTCATAAAAAAAGTCGTTTACTTGTTAGTTATTTTTTACTGCTGCTCAGTGCCTGGTGCTCTATAGGTTCAATGTGATGAGAAAAGCTGCTGGTTAGCGACAGTAATTCACAGACTCGTAATTCTTTCTTCTGCATTATAACGTGGTTTTTTTTTTGGTCATTTTAACCTGTTTGTCATTTTCATGTCCCTTTTTGCTTTTTGGGCCAAACCAGAGCCTACAGATGCTTTAAAGCTGCACAAGTAAACGGCTGGTTCATTAAATAAGTGACTTCAAACCAAAGAGATTCACAAAATTGGACATTCGGTCGCCAAATCTGCCAAAATTCTTTAGTTGCAAACCCGCTTTGGGGCTCTGCTGGGATGAAGTAGATTTTAACTTCTTCATTGTGGATTTATTCCCTCACGATTGGGAAATTAGGAAGACTCTCAATCAGAATTTTAGACAGTATTGATTTATTTATCAAGTTGTACATACTTAAACGTGAAATGGGTAATTTTTTTTTTATTAGTTGTGCCATTTAACTTGTAATGTCTGACACGAGGTTTCTGTAGTTCCATTTAATCGAGCTGAATTAAAGATGCGTTTGTCGACAAACACCTGCGCGTTTGCGTGCGAGGAGGACTCCGTCCAGCAGGGGGCAGTCTGCGCCCGGGCCACAGCGTCTCCTGGGGGACGTGTGGCTCCATCCTTCCAGCCCATTTGCAGTCTGGCCAAAGCAAACAGTCATTCATTAGAGGATTCGGGGCAGCGCCGGGTGCCAGGGCCACTTTCCAGCCCGCTTCTGTGCGTCAGGGCGGCCGTGCGCGCCAGGCGCAGCGACTGTGCGCTTGAGTTACAGCTTCATAGAACTTTGCCGTGGAAGTGGGGTCAATATTTACCAGGAGTGGGTATCATACTAATTGATGCACTGAAACGCCATCAATAAAAAAGACCCCCGCAGCCGTTTAAACATGAGCCGTCTGCACAAATCTGCGTCCCTGAACCCAAAACCTGAGCCAAACTGCCCCCCCCCCTCGCAACGGCGCAGAACCGGCAGCGTGGATTCAGGAAGGCTCATAACTCACGCAGCTCCCGAGTTTACACTAGTGCACGCATGTTTATTCAGAAGGCCGAGCGCTTCCAAAAGGCCTCTCGAATCGAAACGAAGATAAAAATCTATTTTTCAGCTGGATCAAATTACTGATGAAGCCGGGCTGGAGGACGGGGTTGGGGGGTGCACACGGGTGGGTTCTGGCTGCAACCTGCACAGCTTTGTGGTGTGAAACGATCTGTTCCAGATGTGCACGAAAAGGCAGTCAAAGGTTTTCTTTCTCCCCTCCTGCTCCGCATTCTAGGATTTAAAGGAGTTTGGTTGTAAAAACAAAGCCGGGAGACTGCCTGGAAATATTTCTGCACAACTGCACTCAACAATATTTGTACTTCTTTTAAAAAGAAGGGAAAAAAAGGACCACTCGTGCGTGTGTGTGTGTGTGTGTGTGTGTGTGCGAGGAGGGTGGGGTCAGAGCGAGGTGAGTGAGGCTGATGGGAAACCAGAGCTGCGTCCCTGCAGGAGAAAACGGTGAAAAACAGGATTGTTCCAGCAGCAGCCGCTGAGGGATCAGCGGAGCGACGCGCTGATCCCTCAGCGGCCGATCAGCTCGGGGGTGAGTCAGGTGACCCTGCAGCGTGCACCACCTGACCCCGAGCCTGCGCGGTGAGGTCAGCTCCGCGCAGGCCCGGTGGAGCTGCCAAGGCCTGCAGCAGGATCCTCCCTCTAAGTGGAGACATGTGAGTCCAGTCAGGCTCCAATTAGGTCCAGGCTGTTTCCCAGAAGCGCTGGAGGAGCCCCCCCCCACCCCACCCCGCCCCCACCCGTGAAGGGGGCACCCTGCAGCATCTGGACCTGACCTCAGCTGGCACCACAGCCGTCTTTTCTTGGCGGGGCAGCTGGAGAATGCAGAGGACCCACCCCCAGATCTGCTGGGGCTTCCACTCAGGCGGTGCCGGAGCGCCGGCTGGAGGGCGGCGCTGACGGGGAAACTCTGCTCCCATCTCTGCACACAATCTGCCGCTCTGCAGCAGAAAACTGCTTCCATCCTCGGGGCAGGACTTCTGAGAAAGGGGGTTGTCACAGCAACCACCACAGACTGCCCCCCACCCAACCCTTCCACTATCTCTTCCATGCAGGATTCCGACCACGGAGATGTACAAAGGATCCTAAAGAAGGATCCCAGACCAGCTGGGGTTTGGCCTTCAAGCCCTCCCCACCCAGACCAGTTTCCTCCAAAGGTTCCCAGTACGCTGACCCAGTGACCCACTGGCCTATGTGATAAAGGGAGAGGTGGTAAAGGGTAGTAAAGGTGTCGGAGGAACCGATCCGGGTGCAGATGCCATAACTTTATGGCTCGGCTGTAAACGGTCGATGTGTACAGTTAAACACTTACGGGACTTGCGGGCCCTTACTGGCAACCCGGGGTCACAGCTGTGAAAATCCAAGTTCCTTTTCCTCAATCGGCTTCGAGGAAGCAGAACCAGAACTGGGACGGGCCTTGACTGAGCAGCATATCAGTTCCACTTACTGGAACGCCGTTTTTCGCGTTCTGGGGTCAGGAATTTCTGCGAGGTGAACAGAAGCTCGTTTGTCCCAGCAGAAAATTGCTATTGTGGATTGTTTTTTTTTCCCTTTTTTTTTTCTTCCTCACACTCATTGTGGGTGGCTCACATTCTGGGAAAGCAGCTTTTTTCACAGTTCGGTGTGGAACCAAGCGCGTTCTTTTCGCTTCCCTGTGCGGTTATCAGGGTTTAATGACACCTTTGAAACAGCACGTCCTGAACGCTGATCTTGTGCGCTTCCACACACGTGCACGAGGGTTTCTGCCACAGGCGGCTTGTTTGTGCGCGTACTGCCGGGACGGAGCAGGAGGTGCCGGCTGGGAGCGGCTCCAGGAGAACTTCCCGTCCGCTGGGAGTGCCTGGCTGGGTCCAGGGACAAGGAAGGACCTTGGAGCCAGGAGCAGACAAAGACCACCTTCTGTGACCATTTATGCTGCTGTTTCACCTCTGATCTGTTGCTTCAGGGACAAAAAGTAACTGGTAATGTTATTAATCAGGGAAAGAAAACTTCTGCTTCCTAAATGTAGCAAAACGGAGCTATAAATGAGGGTTTTTTTTTTCCACGGTCACGGCTGAGGTCACTCTCTTTGTCCAGGACCCACCTGTTGGGATCTGGGTCTGCTTCTGCTAGTTTTGGCAGCTGAGACCTGGAAAAGAGAGCTAGTTCCTGGATGAACGAGAGAGCGGAGCGATAAATATTGGTTCAGCCATAAGCCTGAAAGTGGCAGAGACGCAGGCCAGCTGCTGATGACGCGACCGCTCCCATCTGGACCGTGACGGGGGAGATGAAGGAGCGGCGCCGTGATTCAGCCCAGCAGACACACCTGCACAGTAACAATGGGCTGTATTTACACACACACACACACACACACACACTGGACCAGCCATTATTTCCTCTGGTACGGCTCCTCCTGCTAAGACCAAAGGACCCTGCTTTGATCTTTGCAGTCCTCTACTCAGGACTCCACCAGCTCCACTAGCTTACCTTTATTTTAAACCTACATTTTCTCCTTCCTCTGTAATGACAACCTTGATCTGGTTTTACTGCAGACGTGGGCTCCTGCATGTGGGACCCACGTGCACAGACCCACGTGCGCGGAGGGAGCCATTTACTAATGGAGGTAATTTTCTGGCCTCTGAGCCTTCCTGTGGATGACTGATGCGTCCTGCGTGGTCTCCTCCAACATCTGTAATGGAGTCAGGCCTTCCTCGCGGTGGGGGGGTTGGCTCAACAACAGGCAAACTCCAGTGGGAGACCTTTTCCTGCAGGTCCTGTGCACGGGTGCAGCACCCGCAGCCCGCCTGCCCTCGTTATTCTGAAAGTGCGTCGGCGCTCTTTTCTGAAAGGTGAACACGTAACTGGCGTGTGTCAACATTACAGGTGCACATCCGCAGATGTCAGGCTTACCGTCGCCGCTCAGGATCGGGTTACTGCAGTTGCGACGGTGAGGAAGCGTCTGCGTTGGTGAGCGGGTGTGCGTTAGGCACGGGCATCTGATGAGGCACAATGAGTGTGTGTATAAATACACACAAGCTCAGTCAAATGAGGAGATCTCCGGTAACGGCCGGGACGGAGCAGGCGGATTTATTACGTTTCGCCCGATGACATCAACCAAAGAGCGTCGTGTCCCGACCGTGGCGGCGGCTCCAGTTGTCTGTGAGCATCTAATGCTATAACGAACGGCGGCGGCGGCGGCAGCAGATCGATCACATTATCCGTCGTGATGCAATCTCAACGTTTTCAGGCTGCGTTCGATCGCTGGGACGTTTTTCTGGGCACCGGCCAGCGCGATGAGGCTAATGCGGCGGATGCAGCCTCTCCAGATGCAGCGCCGGCGGTGGTGACAACCTCACATGCTGTTTCAGCCAGAAAGCGCTGAGATCAAAGAGACGGAGAGTCAGCGCGGCGTCGCAGAGGCCTGCAAACACGTGGCGAGATGGTTGCACCTGACCAGTTTGGACCCAACCTGCTAATCAAGTGCAACATGTGCAACAAACAGCCTCGTTATTTTTTGCAAAACTGTCAAAAATGCAGCTTCTTTAGAAGCTGGGCAAATTCAGATAAAAATAGAACTAGCAACACTGCATCTGTTAGCAATGAAATTAGCTCAAGATCAGCAAACACACTTTGTGCGCTCGTTGTTATTTGAAAAACAAGTGTCTGTGTGCATGCAAGTGTATGTAGCCGGTTGCTAATTTTAACTCCGAATGTGCTGTGGCTCCGCAGGCTATGCTCACACATTTTGACTTCACCTTTCCAGTAAATGCCCCGAGTGCTTAGCAACCACAGCTGAAAAAAAAAAGCAAACACGGTCTGCTGCTGAAAAACGTGTCCCTCTTCTCCCGACTGGTGTAATGACACCCGTGACAAACGCCGTCTGGAGTGGTACGCTCCAGGCCTGCCTCTGCATTCCCCAGTCGGAGGCCTCTTTGTGTAAGACCTGTACGATTTGGCAAGCCAGGATTTTGAAAGTCCAGAGTTCAGCCTTGTGAGAGCTGTGATGTGCAACTTCTGTTAAAGCTGCGGCTAAACCTCACAGCGGAGAGTCAGCTGGCGCAAATGTTGACTAATCTTGACTGAACATTTCCAGTTGCGAGTTATCACAGTGGCGTCGAGCATTCCTGCCATACCAGGAAAACAAAAGGGGATGACAGGAATAAAAGTGCTGGGAAATGACCGCGTTTGTTTCCAGACACCGGCCATCATGCTAACTACCCACAACCAGTGGCCCTGGAGCAAACCTGGAGGGGACAATTGTGTTTGGCCACATCGACAGAGCTGTGTCAATACGTCAGGGAGCCGTGCCAAAAAAAAGATGGCACCACCGTATCAGGAATCCAGCTGCCTTTTTCTCGGCAAGGTGATTGTTTACTCTGCTAAATCTGTTGTCACAGGAGGAGAATCAAACCGCGTGTTAGGGTTAATCTGGCCCCGTCCGGTAGCACAAGGACGCTTTTATTTTGCAGTTTAATCAAATCGAATCGACCCGCCTGGTTTACAGAAACCCAGCCGGCCAGTTTTAAAAAAGAACAAGTCACATGGTCTGCAAGAACAGTTGCAGTTAACTATGTGGGTGTGGAAGATACGTATTTGAGAGCTCCAGGTTCTGCTTTTAGCTCTTCCCAGAAGACAGCTGTGACAGTGACGACACTCAGGGCTATTATTAGCTCCTCGTGCTGCACGCTAACCGGCGCTCTAAACCGCCCCATTCAAGCATTAGCTGCTCGCCGCGTGTGTTTTCAGGTTTCCAGATCTTGATTAGCTGTTTCACACCAAATCTGCTGCCTAAAAATGCAAAGAGTCACGCAAGCATTAGCAACAGATAAGGGCCTTGCTGGTGTTGCACCACTGTGCTAGCATGACTGTTGAGTGAATGATGATAATTATCCCTGTTTTTCTTCCTGCAGAGATGATCTGCAGAGTTAAGCAATCAGCCGGGGACAAAATGTCTTCTTCCGAGTTCCAGTCAGGCCTTGCGCTCTGAGTGAAGAAAGAGCTTTCAACATGTAAAGTGAGTTAACAAATCCTGCCGCCTTTGAAAAAGAGATCCAAATAAAAAACAAAAAATGGCATTTCCACTTTTGCGGCTTCCAGCTCAGGCTCATCTGCTGAGGTCACATGTGACACTTCCCATAATTCACAGAATTAGCAGCAGCGCAACGCTTACAGTGATAGAGGCAACCGAGCTTCCAGGAAATGGTTACCACACGATGAGCGTTCAAACAGAAACCAGCGACAAGGAAGTGCTGGGGAAGGCTGACATTGAGCCAGAAGTTCTCATGCTACTGAAACAGATCAAGCTGGAATCTCCAATGTTCCAGGAATTTTTGGCGGTGACAGTTACACGCTAATATTTCCTCTCCCAGGCTGTCCTGGTAACATCTTTTCGCCGTGACCACCCTGTAACCAAATGTTTGCTCCAAATGTTTGCTGGGCAACAATTTCTGTCGCCACTTTCCACTCGGGGATTCTGCCATGTCTCCCCTGAAAGGTCCGGCAGGTTTACGGGAACCATGAGCTGGCCTAAATTTCTGACTCAGTGTGGGAAAGAATAAACATCGTCTTCTTCCTCACCAACCGGCCGTTCGGCCTGCCGAGTTCCCGTCATCGAGTTCGTGTGTGAAGGGAGACGGCGATCCAGCAGAGTCTGGATGGACCGGGACCCAGAGAATGTGCTCTCAGGTCATGTGGCCGTGGGTGACATTTACCCCTAGATGTGTGGTTTATTCATCTCAATATGTTATAGTGGGAGGGGGGGAGGCGGGGGCTCTCATCGCCACCCCCTGTCTGGGATCTGGTGACCATGATGCTACGGCGTGCGCGAAGAAGCCGGCTTGGTCTGCCGTAACCATGTGCACAGCTGTTTTTTCCCATAGACGTGGTGAGCAAAACCACAACACGGTTCTTCTCTCTCTCTCTCTCTCTCTCTCTCTGTCTCTCTCTCTCTCTCTCTCTCTCTCTCTCTCTCTCTCTGTCTCTTTTTGCTCCAGCCACCATGTGGCCCTTTTTTCCTTCCACTCATCCTCATTGGGGAGTGGGGGTAGGGCTGGGGGGCTGATAAATACCTAAATATGTGTCTCATGCTGGTGACACAACAGGCTTTCTGGAAACAACTGAGATGGTTGTGAGGCTATCCTTGCCCAACCATCCCCCCCCCCAGCCTGCTGCTAATCAGACGTCACCTGACTCACCTCTGTGGACACAGCTCCCTTTCGCCACAGCTTATCGGTCTCTGCCACCGGCAACCATTTCTCTACCTAAGCCTCAGCCTCGGCCGGCTCCAGAGCCGATTCACGGCTGATTCAGGCCACTTCTGGCCCATCCGACCGCCGAGGTCTGAGGTAGCGCCTGTAGCGAATGCTGGGAGGAACAGTCACCTGAGGGTGCTCAGAGCTGAGTCAGCGTGAGCACTCTGTCAGTCACACGGGCGTTGCTAGAGTCTGTCTTCACCAGGGTTTGAATCCACCCTTCCTCTCGTCACTCTTCCAAGTTCGGGCATCGGTCCCCTGAAGTAGATTCACACAACCTTCCTGGTTGTAGAGTTTCCTTCTGCTCCCCAAGACTGAGAAGTTCTGAGTGGAACTGGGCGTGGCCTGTAACGGGCGCTTCGGTTCCATTTAGGGGTATAATCTCTGTGTTTAGGTGTTACCCTGGAAACCATTAAAAACTCTCTGAGGAGTGTGTTCATGTCCTCAAATATCCTCTGCTGCTTTTCAACGTGTGTGAATTTTCCTCCAAACATGGAGCTCTTAATGAGGAAACTGCTGATAAATGTGAATTTCTCAGAAACACACACTCAGTCACACATCACATGAGTGTGTAAAGTTGCGATTACATGGAACCGACTGTCCTCAACTGTGAAGAGCTAAGCTAACAAGGGTACTTCTTGCTTGGAAGTCCTCCCTAACTTCGTTTTGGAACAGCGGCGGTGGGAGGGGGAGCTTCTCATAGCAGGAATCTATGAGAGAGAAAAAAAAGATAAATACAGGCTTCCTGTCAATCTGCCAGGAGAGAGAGGCTTTACTGGAAGGGAGAGAAGGAGGGGGGTGGAGGTGGAGCTTGCTGGTTTTCTATGTAAGCCCTCCTCCAGCTACACCAGAGAGACACTGTGCGCAAGCAGCGCAGACGCTCACACACACTCACACACTCGCACCGAGCACACGCCGCAAACTTAGCGTGTCGCCGAGGAACCGTGACCAAAGCCGCCGGGTCAGCTGTGAACTTTGGATTTTATCTGCTGTTTTTCCTGGAGAACCTACAGTGTCTGTGGAGGTAAGACACTCCGTCTGTTTTTGGGTTTTCCCAGTCGATGGGTTGGCTCTGCCGGGGTGAAGTTGCTCAAGCGGCGCTTTGTCCTTACTGGAAGAAGACCGCGGCGTTGAGCCCCGGGGCGCCGACGGAATCGAGCAGATGTAGGAACGGCCTCTTTGTCCCAGCTGGGTTCCAGCATCTGTCTCGCTTTTCCTCGCGTTAATGTGATTTAGGAAACAAGTAATGAGCTCTGGCAGATGTTTGAGGGGATGACGAGCACAGTTTCCACATCTGGAAAAGGAGCCGCAGCAGCTGCGGCGGTGGTGGAAGGCCACGCTGGAACCCAGGCAGCGCTTTAACGCCACCTCTCTCTTTTCTCCCCTCAGGTGTTTCATTTCCAGCAGACTGACCTCCTCCCGCACCACCCAGAAGCTCTGCCTAAGCTCGTCTTCGTCCCTCCTTGTGGTGCTCAGCGCTCCCCAAGGCTGCCTTGATAGGGGGCACAGCGCCATGGTAACTCACAGCAAGTTTGACAACGTCATGAGCAGCAGCCTTTTGGACTCCAACATGCGGCTGCCTCACCACTACAAGACGTTTAACTCCAAGACGCAATACCAGATGGTGCTGGCGACGCTCCACAAGCTGCAGGAGAGCGGCTTCTACTGGGGCCCCGTCACTGGGAAGGAGGCCAACGCCATGCTGACGGCCGAGGCCACCGGCACCTTCCTCATCCGGGACAGCTCGGACAACCGTCACCTGTTCGCCCTGAGCGTGAAAACGGACTCGGGCACCAAGAACCTGCGCATCCAGTGCGACTCCAGCTCGTTCCACCTGCAGACGGACCCAAAGAACATTCAGGCCGTTCCTCGCTTTGACTGTGTCCTCAAGCTGGTCCACTATTACATGTCTCAGAGCAAAGGGAATTCCCTCTACTACATCTACTCTGGAGCTGAGAAGATCCCTCTGGAGCTCATCAAACCTCTCTCCTGCAGCTTGTCCACCCTGCAGCACCTGTGCAGGAAAACGGTCAACGGACTTGTGGGTGTTTCTTCTCGAAGAGACCAGCTCCCTCACAACCTCAAGGAATTCCTCCAGGAGTACGACGCTCCGATCTAGAGAGTCCGGACTGATGCTCTTGAAGCAGCAAAGCGTCGACCAGCAGGAACCTGAGGGGTTTCAGCCCGTGAGCGCCTGCTGCCGAGCAGGCGCCGGCAGACCCAAAGGAGACGAGCGAGGGAGCTCTAAAAGAGAGCGGCTCGGCACCCGGATGCCGACCACCTTTGACGGAGAAGCCTCACCCCCCGTCCTGGGGTGGTTAGTCTGGTGAATACCTCTGACCCTTCCTGTCACACCGGAAGATGCCGCCGGACGCCGCTGGCCTTCCAGTCGTAGCCAGAGCGGAGAAAAGGGCAGAAGTGGTTCTGAAGCCAACGGGACCCAAACCCGACTAGAGCCCCACCTGGGTTCAGTAGTCTGGTGAATGTACTCAGTGAGGGGCTCTTTTCTTAACATAAGAGTCCAAAAGGGTCTTAATTTCATGCCTTGACATGAGAACATTTCTGTTTCTGTTTTGTTTTGTTTTGTTTTTTGGTTGTCGTGCTGTCTTTTATAAAGATGTTCTTCTGACAAGCCCAACCAGCAGCTGTGGATGCTTGAATGGACTGAAACAACTTTGCACTTATTTATATTTGTACCATCGTCCTGTTATTTATAATAAAAGTGCACTATTTTTCTATGAGCTGAGTGCCGTGTTTGATTTGGTTGTAGGTGGTTTTGGCATCTTTGAACTTGTTACGTCTCATATACAGTACCCCCGACTGTGCAACAATCATGCTTCGATTGCTTTGTTCCACAGAAGAGAGCAACTCAGCTAGCCAGTCATCTGATAAAATACACGCGAAGCGCAGCTTCTAAAGAATGCCAAGAGCAGAGTTGCTGCTGTGACTCACAGGCTGCTCCGTGGGCGCAGACGTGCTCTGACGTGCCCTTCCTCAGAAAGATTCCCCCTAATTCAGTAATAAAATAACAAAGCAAAAAAGCAAAAGGCAACAATTCTAAGTAAACATTGCACAAATTTGTGTTTAAACACTGACACACCAGTCTTCTACCCTGTGTGTGTGTGTGTGTGTATAGGTGTGTGTGTTTACCCACAGTGTTAAGTTTAGAACGAACTAAATCTCACATTCACATCTTTTCTGGGGTGTTTTTGACCGATTCCATGGAGCGGCAGCCCTTCCATCAATCTGTGCTAAGCCGTCTGTCGCCAGCCGGACTGGCGTGGCAGCCTCTTCCAAGGAAGTGTTTGCTATAGCTGGCGTGCAGTTTACACGAAATACAGAGGAGGAAGAGGAAACGGAGTTGTGCTGCTGGCAGGTGCGGTCTAAAAATAAAACAGGCTGTAGCATATTTTTGATAAAATGCCACCTTGTTCTCTTCAGCTTTAATTTTAACAGTTCTTTTGAAATTCCACCTTTAAACATGTTGGTTGAGTCAGTGGTTGTGCAGGAGTTGCAGATTCTTCTGGGATTGTGCACTTTCTGTGTATTTCACACAATACTGGGAAATGATTTGTACACCGGCTGGTTCTGAAGCAAGAATATCCGTTTGAAGTTTTTTAGAAACTCAGAAACATCTAATGAGCCACAGTTGGACATATTTAGAATGAACTGGGCCTCTGCAGAGATGCAGCATCACCTGCTGGAAAGGTAATAATAAAAACAGAAAATAGTCAATAACCACAGGTAGTGGCTAGATGCTATAGATGCTACCTCATCAGCATGTAAAAGCAACAGCTGATGTTCGGTTTTTGTGAGTAAGAATGGAAAAGTTGCTGCTGGTGAGGTTAGGCTGTGTGGTTAAATGCCCTATTTTACATTTTTTTTGCATTGAAAATGTGGCAACACCTGTCAGATAACCCCGCTGCTACCGCTACCACTAAGTCTCACACTCGCTTGTGGAGTCTCGTGTGTCTTTACATGGAAAAGCGTTACTCAGGCAGGTGTGACGCCGGGGTGGTATTGTCTAGTGTGCTCGGTAGTTTCGCGGGTTTAACTGGAAGCTCTTCTGGAAAGGCTCAAAGGCAGAAACGTTTAATGGGAATTCTCTGGAAGCAGCTTTATCTCATGTTCAAAGCCCTCATGTTGATGCTGCGTGACTCTGGGTGAGGACCTCTAATCACAGCAGGGTTCCAGAGCAGAGCTGCACTTGTGAAAAAAGATCCGGGCCACATTGGTTCCTGCAACGAGACGGTGACTACATTCTCTGCATGCTCCGGGAACCCTCCTGTGAGTTCAGGGTTGGCCTGCTCTCCTACCCCCATCCCCCATACCCCTATCCTGACTTCTGAGCGCAGCCAGCTGAGATCAGCGCATTTGGTGGGGAAATGGCCACATTCCCGCTCTGTGATCCAAACTGTTTACAGTTCCACAACCCCTGGTAGCCATGGCTCCGCCATCAACACGCTCCAGATGCAGGAGAGCCGAGCGTGGGCCGGTGACTCACCAGGGCCCGCAAGTCCTGCTAGACATTCTACTGGTGCTATGCTAGGTCTTCAGATTTGAAAAGTCTGCCCAGGCGTCATGAAGGAAACCCACATTTTCATAACCTGACTCCTTTAGAAGGAACTCAACTTTAGTGTTTCTTCCCTCTGCTCAGCTCATTTTTCATTGTTCATTGTTTCACGCAACATTTGCAGCGGTTGTGCTTCTCTCAGGGCCCCGAAGTCGCCACCGCGAACAGCCGAGAGTGGACTTGGTGCAGATTTGCAGCGAGCGTTAGCTCGGAAAACAAAAAGCCAGCCCATGTGGTTTTGCTTTGATTAAACAGGAGTTTCCCGAAAGTAGATTCTGGTCAGGTCTGCCGTTGTGAAGAACACGGCAAATGTAAACAATATCAGCTGAGAAGAAATCCCAAACACTCCTCCTCCCCCACCACTGCCGGGAAACACCCTGAGTCAGAGAGAAGAGAAAAGAACAAAAAGAAAAGCCCCAGAGTAGCGCGTTGTAACAGTGGGCTGGACTACGGTGGGGTGACGTACGGGATACTCCGCCACAGCCTGCGCACACAGCCTTCCTTGGTTACCGCGAGGGCACAACACACCCATACAAGGCAGCTGCTGCGAGCAGAGCAGAGAACGGCCAACACCGTCACCAACCAACCCCAACACCGTCACCAACACAACGCAATCCCTGCTCATCTTATCTGGGTAAAAAAACTTTGTTTGTGATCAATACAAGCACAACCGCGCACGCAACAGGGATCAGATATCTGCCTCTTGTTTCCCATGAAACGGCTTTTCTAACAAACAAGAACCTGAATGGTGGGTTGAAACTTTCCTCACGCTTCCTGTCTGTTGTTATGGCAACGGTAGTAGTGCACGCCTCTTGTGTTGGAACAGGATGTCTCCTCTGTATGCTGATGTAAGCGTGCTTGCGCCAACACGTTTCCCAGTCGTTGCGCAACGCCGGCTGTGTGTCGTCGCCGTGGAAACATCATAAAGCAGTGAAATCTCTGCAGGAAGTCTCTCCGAAGCCCAAACTGTGTCCGGCCGTCGGTTCACACCGTCCACGACTAATCCGTGCAGGTCTCCTTGCGTCAGCCCCTGTGTGGGGTGGCGTTGTTAGTTTAGTTTGGGCCACAGCAGCACCAAAACGTGTAAACTTGTGTGTGTGTGTGTGTGTGTGTGTATGTCACATGACAATAGGGAAAATCTGCACAGGTAGAAATTCCTTCTTTTTTTTGCTTTATACAAATGAAACATGCAAGCAGATGTTTTGCTGTTCACACAAGCATTACGAGCTGGAACCTGTGTGAAAGTGTGTGGAAAAGCTGACTTACACTCTTCACTTTGGTTAGAAGCGATGAGACGGCTGGAAAACATCCAGGAAAATGTTCTCTGAACACACTCACACACAGTTATACACACACATACAGAAACGTGAAAACACACAGTCAGGTGAATTATCCTGGACTCCTAAAAATGACAATTTGGATGCAAATTTCATGAAACCAGCCACTGATAAAGGAACGTTGTGGCATTTTCTCCCACTCAGGCTGAAAAACGTCGACACCCTGCAGATTCAGAGTGAAACTTTACAACGCTGGAATTTGTGCTAGCTGCTTTAACTGATGACTCTGGACATGCGAGCGTCAGTTGGGAAATGGATGAACTTTGATAAAAATCAGTTTAAAACGCTGCTGAAGCAGAAAACATCAGAGATTCCAACCGATTAGGGCCGCTTTGGACTGAGCATTTTTGTCAGATGAGCCGTAAACCCAGCGGCCCGGCATGGCACGGCACGGTGCTGCCGATCAGACACACACATTTGGAGGGATTTCAGGGAAACTCTTGAAGCTCGAAGAGTGTTGGCTTCCTGGAATTTGGGCCTGTTTTGCTCCAGCTCTAAAGTACCAACTGCGTTCAGGGCTGAGAGTATTTGGAATACACGCAGCAAAAGTATTTACTAACAGTTCTGATTTCAGCCAAGAAGCCTTTTTCGAGACTTAAGCTGGAAGAGCAGCAGTTAGCAGGTTAGCTCAGAGCACGGAGATAGAAAAACTGCTTATCTGCATGTCCATTCTTGTGATTTCATGAGCAGTGCATCAAAGGCCATTTGGTATGTACTAATAAATTCGGTAAGTAATAACTGCTTAATAAGGACAATCAATATTGTAATGCTGTAGTTTCCCAGTAAGTCAAACACAGCGTTTAACTGTCAAGGTGATGAAGCGGTTGTGTACGGGCAACATGAGAGTGGTGAGTTCAGGCGTCATCTGAGGGAAAGACACACACACACAGGCGGGCCAGCTCATCTTCCCAAATATGACTCACAGCTCAGAATAGTGCACAGACGTACACACACGTACACACACGTCAGACAGTCCAGCGCTGCCTTTTTTAAAAATACATCTGTCATTTATGGCACAGTTATTTGATGTATTGCACGTGGCAGTTTAGAGGACTGTAAAACCGCTGTGGTGCGTCGGTGTGACTAAAAGTACACTTTTTTGTTTATTAGGCAACCGAGGTGTGTCTATTAGTGACGCCAACAGGGCAGTGCATACGCATTCAAAAACTCCCAGAGTAACATTAAATGGAATCAACCTCAACCCGGTTCTGACCACCTTAAAACCATGTTTTACTCCAGTTCTTTGAAATTGCGGCGGGACCCACCAAAATGTCCCCGCTTCTCAAAAACCTCCTGATCTTGCTTGTAGAATGACTATTTTGGTTGTCTGGACTGGAGGAAACTTTCCGATCTCATCAATGAAAAGACCAAAAGAAAAAGCAAACCATCGCTGCACAGTCAAGCTGCTCACTTCTGCAAAGCGTCTCAAACCGTCTGCGCAAGAGGAGGAGTTGCGTACGTGAGTGTCACCTGCTCGCTGTAAATGGAAATGTGGTGAAATTTCACCAGACGGCAGGTCTGACCTGTGGCACTGAACAAAAAAAAACTCCACCTTGAGGCGCCCATGCACGGCGCGGGGGCGAACGCGTGCGGTTTGGTTTTTAAAACCACGGGGGCAGAGTGAAAGAGGGACGGTTCGGTTTCAGTCGATGCGGCGAGTGTGATGGATCACATGAGCCTGGCCGGAAAGGCACGCTTTCCACGAATCAGTCCTGTTCTGACGAAGCACGAGCCTGGTGCACGAGCTTCCAAATCAGAGCTTTAACCTGAACATTCCAGGCTAATGACACACGGCAGAAACAGTCTCATTATCAGACAGCATTTTATGGCCTTTTAGAACAAAAGTCACGCTTCACAGACTGGAATAGGCAATAAACGATAATAAAGACATTGAAAAATTCACTTGGTAACGCTAGCTTGAACACACACACACACACATTTGCTATCAGAACAGTATGACACACTGAACATGAATGAAAATGAGTAACAAAGATAGAAGATGGGAGGGGAGTCGTTCTCTTAGTAACAGTTCGAGGAATTGATTTTAGTTCTCTGAGAAGTGTGATTCACGCTATGGCGTGTCAGGAAACCCTCTCAGATGCGTGTGTGTATGTGTGCGTGTGTGTGAAAAAGAGAGACAGAAAGAGCGCAACTGTATCACATGCAAAGTGTTTCTTTTGCCAGTTCTCTGAAAAAGAAACTTGTTAATTAATGAAACAAAGCGTGAGATCTTAAGCAAACCAAACCTTCTGGCCAAACAGTCGGCAGCTCGCTTGGCTGCTTATGCAATATTCATGATGAAGCGGTCTAAACGGCTGTTGCTCAACCGCGAGCGTTTTGGTTAAAGGCTTTTCAATAACTCCAGCTGACTGGTGTGGAACAGCGAGTCAGCTGTCCAACACGGGCCGGTTCTTCACGGCTTCTACGGCAAGGCCAGTAAAAGGCAGCGCGCCGAGGCCAGAGCCACCGCTCGGCCTCTGCTCTGCTCTGCCGCCCCGCAAGGAGCCCCAGTAGCCATTTATTGATTGATTGGTTTATTTAATTTATAATTAAACATGAGTGGAGAAATGTGGCTGTGGGGGGCTGAACCTCCCGAGGAACCTCGGATACGTTAGAACACGTTTGGACACACACTTATCACGACTTGTGTCTTCGGAGATCCAAAGTGGAGAGTGTGTGTGTGTGTCTTCGCCTGGACCTTCCTCCAATTCCAACCTCTGTCTGAAAAAGCACCTCACCAGGTTAGAAACCCGGTGGAGCTGGAGGTCTGAGGCCACAGATGTTCCGAGAGGAGAAAATGTCCCGATACTAAAGAATGTGTTTCAAGTGAATAATTAATATAATAATAATAGTTTCTGTGTAATTTCAGTCATGTATAATTAATTTAACTACTTTTCCAACCCTACACCAAGTGTGTCCAGATGTTCTTGGGGGAAAAAGTTCAAATAGTTTGATTCATTTAGAAGAAATCAGCGGTTTAAATATAGATTTTTTTAGCAGCAAAACCTCCCCCAGGTTTCTCTTCCTTAGGTGCCAGACCGCCCCCCCCTTTTTTTACCCCCCGCAGTGCTGGGAAGCAGCGCAGGCGAGACCCCAGCGTCTGGGCCGACCACGACCCCACATGATTGATTTCCTCTAAACGCTGTGATTTCGCCACATCAAAATCACACATTTAGTCAGATGAAGGCAGCGACTGCACCCAGATCAGATGACTCCGCGGCCTCGCTGCTGCTGGGTGGGACGACACACACTTCCTGTAAAATCTATGAAACTGCATCATGACGCACCAGAAGGCTTTTTTATGGTTTTTCAAACTTTCATGTTGCCTGATAAAGTTTCCTCCTTTGATTTTTACCCAGTGAGTGTGACGGAGAACAAGACTGAGGCCCCCATCCGCACCAGTGACCACGCCAGGCAGCCTGACTTCCCATAAACCTGGTTTGCGCAGTGTCGCAGGAAATAGGCAGAACTGAAAGGTTACAGCCCGTAAAAACGCCGTTTTACGGTCTTGTAATGATATAACCTGAGCTGTTCAGCCTGCTCATCCTGGTGACAAAATGATTGACCTTAGAGGGAACTGGGTCAAATAATCAGTGATTCCAGTAATTCCTGGTGAAACAAGGAAACAGCACCTTTAATGACCCCTTATGTAACTGAGGAGTTAGCATCAAATTTTTCCTTAACTGCCTTCTAAATGATTTCACCAGAAATTTAGAGAAGGTGGAGCAACCACGGGGTCACTTGTGCTTTTATCTTTTGCCTTTTTTGTCTATGAGCTCTGGAGTTCCTTAGAAGTCCGTTCTTATCTTTTCCGCTGAAGCTCATTTGGCATTTGGGGAATTGCGTCACCGCGCGTGTGTGTCGTCAGACTGTGTGACCTGCCAGCAGAGCGGAGAGGCGCCGACCAAATGGACGGTGGACGTTCAAACAACCTCTCTCCAAGCTCGCCGGGGCTGATTGGCGGTGACGGATCTGCGTCTGCTCATCCAGTTTTCCAGAAAGAGCCAGGAGCTGCCCGCTGGCCTCTGATTGGCTGTGCAAACAGGCCTCTGGGCTCTGACCGGTGCCAAAGTCCACCTCTGACCAGGCCTTTCTGGCATCTCCAGGTGAATAAACAGATAGTTGCATCAATATCCTCGGCCAAATTCTGCACAGATGAAGGTTTTATAACACAAAAAAGGCTAAAAGAATAAAAACCTGTTTATAACAAACATCCCTTTAACCTCTCTGACCCTCATCATCAATCTCTGGGAAAATAACTCCTTAACCAGATATTAATGTGATTCCAGTTATGGGGCATTCATATAAACGTTCAGATAACAGCGCAGACGGTTGTGTTCTCATAACTTCCCAGTAAGTTAGAGATCCATTTATTTCTTTTTCAGATAATTGTGTGAGCATAAATTCTCTTTGAGTCAGTTCCTCCTCCAATGTGCAAAATTGTAGCTCTTCCATCTCCTCTGATATCTCTCTCTCACACACACACTCTCACACACACACACACACACACACACACACATATACACAATTTTATGATCACATGTTTTATTTCACCTGTCTGGAGTCATAAATCTGGTTAGACTGAGACCAAGACTCTGATGATCACATTATAGTCTGACTGTAATAGAGCAAAGAAATGCAGCCTGAGCTCTGAAGGGTACAGGTGTGTGTGTGTGTGTGTGTGTCCAGGGAAGGATGTGATTATTAAGCATACTTTCAGGCACCTCACTCTGTGTGCACAGAGAACATGTCATCCGTGTGCACATATTTTGGTGCTTCCTTGTCTCCCCTGAAGGCGACACGGTTTCCACCTGAGAAAATGGTTTGGGTGGCGGCGGGGGCCTGTGCGAGTGCGTGGACTCTATCCGCAGGATGCAGAAAATGCTGCTGCTGTTATGATGTACATATCTAAAACCAACAACACGTTAGCCTGGAGCTAGCCTCGTGTTTGCTGCAGAACAAAAAGAACAACAAACCTCTGTGTGTTTTTCATGAATGAAATGCTATCCACAGTATCAGTTTGTCTGTAATTTAATTATTTGCACTGTTTGGAAACTGTAGCTAATGCAGCTAAAGTAGATGAATTCATTAGAGCGTAATTCCGCGGTAAGTGACACAACGCTGCTGTTAAAAAGTCCAGTATTGTGACCACGATGATGCTTCAACCCTTGTTTTCATCAGATCACTTTGTGGAATTTCTTCACTGATGCAACTTAAATGACTGGCTGAATTGTTTCCTCTTTCCCAGTAAGCACACTAGAAGGCGGCTGTGGTCTGATCGGCGCGGTCCCGTCTTGTCAGGGCAAATTTCCTAAAACAACAGACAAGGTTCTCGTGAATTTTCAAAGTCTGAACAAATACAGGACCTGGGAAAAACAAGGATGAGTGTGTGTCACATGCACTGTTGCAATAAAAACTTCAGCCCAGAAATCAACTATTTTTAGTCTGAAGCACAAAGACGTTTTTGCATTTTGCAGAGTTCCAATTGTAAATGTCAACAAACGGAGTTTTGGCATCAAATTATCACGTTCCGGCTTGTTGCCCAGGTGACATTTAGGGAAAAGATGTTCTCTTCTTCTCCTGATTGGCTCTGATTGGCTTGTCTTCACTGTGAAGTGATTTTCTTTGATTCCTTCTTGTAAATTCGGATCAGACTCTGAGAGGAGCCGGCAGGAAAATCGGCTGTAAAAAAAGATGGCCTGATTGTTGTTTTATCTGTCCAGGCTTTATTTAAACCCCCTCCTCCCCTCCCCAGCGCCTGCGGAGGGTTCTGGTCCTCAGGGACGCTCACACCCTGCTAGATGGAGCAGGCGTTGGACACACGCGGCCCATTCCCACACCAGCGTTTGCTCTGGAATGAGAAGGATGGCGCCGGATCAAGACGAGCAGATGTTAGCTGCATAAATGGAAAGCACAGTTCTATCCTTGGCAGCGCCGCGTGATTGTTTACTGAAGACTCTTTTACAGTAAGACGTTGATCAACCCTCCCCCCTCACACACACACACACACACACACACACACACACACACATTGAGCACATGCTGGAAGAATACCTCATAATTCAGACCGTTGTTCCACAGGCCCATGGATGTGGTGGGTTGGGTAAAAGCATTTCAGCAGACAAAAGAATTGTGTTCCTTTCAGAGACACCGTGTGCAACCTCTGCACCTGATTGGCTGACACACAGACTTTCTGAGAAAAACGCTCTCAAGAATGCAGGAATGCAAGAATTTGTGGAAGTGGCAGAAGAACATATTTTTATTTACAAAGAAAACACTGAAGCTTTGCAGAGATTTTACAGGAAACGCTGGTAATAGGGAAGAATTAGAGGAAGTGGTGCCAGGGCCTGCCCTGCGGCTCTCTTCTGGTAACACGATGCCCCTCAGCTTGCCCAGAACGCATGTGTCACCTTTTCAATGCCAAGCAGGATGAATGTGAGCGGCCGTCCAGCAGGCCTCAGGCATGTCCGTCCAGTCAGAGTGCTGAGGGGATGTGAACTCAGCATTACTGTAGTCTTACTGTAAACTCTCGCTGACGCTAATGATATCAGTGAGTTTTAGTCAGTGAAACAGTGGAAAACAGTGACCCCTGCTGGCCGCAGGAGGCACAGGGCCCAATCCGATGGGCGCTTTCAGCGTCAATCTCCATGATTAATGAGCTGCCCGCAGGCGTCCTGCACACATATAGAAGCTCAGGCACAAACCTGATGAGGATCAGAGTCGGAGCACACCAACAACAGACCCTCGCCACCGTTTCCCATGAAAGAGCCGTTCTGCAACCAGCTTTACCCCCTGAGTTGGTTCAGCTCACCCAGGACCAGCGTGCAGCTCCTTCACATCCTGCTGCTGGATGGACGATTCTCTGGGTTGGTTGGGAAGCACAGACGGCAGATGAATACTAATTCAGCCCTCCGTCTCTGAGCAAGCGCTCCAAAAACAGTGTGACTTGTTTGAATTTGTAGGTGTGTTTATGCCCTACAGGAAACGGCACCACAGTCATTAAGACCTTTATCGTTTTGCTGCTTTTCCTGTCTTGAGAGCTTCTCTTCTTCTAGGTTATTATCACAATTTATTCACAAAGTTTCAGGCATATCTGCCTCCAAAGTAAGAAGCGGTTTCTGCAGCTTTGGAAGTGGGGACACCATTAGCCGTTGCGTTGCATTGCGATATTGTTGGGGCCTTTTCAAGGACTCACCTGCTTTAATGGAGAGGAAGCTGCAGAGCGGAGATAAGAGTGTGTTTGTGGGGACAATGGCTCGCTTTCCACTGCTGTCGAGGCAGCAGGACAGACAGAGCGACTGACAATGGCGAGGACCACAGTAATGGAATGTGTGTGATGTGTTTGTGGCCTCCGATCCATTTTTCCACCCTGGCAGCTCACAGCAGGCAGTGATGGAGCCTCTTTGGCGGCTCTCCACAGAACAGAGATCTAGTCCTCCTGTTTTTTAATAGTCTTTTGTTCTCTCACCATTTAGGGCTCTGAAAGGACGTTTCGGGCACTGACCTGTGTCGTCTTTGGTCAGAAGTGCGATTATTTACTGTTTCAACTTCTCGTTGCTGCAGAAGTAATTGTTTAAAAGGTTGCAATAAATAAACTCCATCACTTTAGGAGCACCAGGATTGGAGACTGTGATTGCCTTTGGGACGTTCTTCAAGCCTCTCTGAACATAAAGGGACTCAAGAGCCTGTTATGTCGTCCATTTTGACTCCACTGTTCAATGATTTCAGTTCAGGCCTGCTGGTGAAAGATGAAATCTGCGGCGCCGCCACAAATACAACCACCCCGACTATTTGAAATATTTATTGCTTCAATATTTTACTGGGCAGCAACGAGCAGGTCCTCCAAACCTCCGCTTCTCTCCCCTCGCTGTCTGAGGGTGCCGGATTTATGCTTTTGTCCTTTGACTTCAACCCAACTGCCAATAATGGTGCCAAATCAGGCTAACGCCCATAAGCTCCACAGAGGCCCTAATTGAGCTCTCCAGCGTGTTCCCCACGCGGAGAAAACACGTCTTCTTCGTGTTCCTCCGGGGATTGAGTCCCTCCTCAGGTTTATGAGACCACTCAATCCTGACACGCCGGCGCTGAACGCCACTTGAGTGCCAAGCCGCCACAAAGGCGAGGGCTGATGGTGACGAGGAGAAGAGGAGGGAAATGCTCTTCATCCTTTAGTTTGTGCGGTGATTCAAACAGGTGAGCTCTTTTGTAATAATCTAATTAGCATTTCCGTGGAAGAGCATAATCCAGGCTGGGAAACGTCGGTGGTTGTTGAAGCAGCGGGTTCCTGCTGTCTCTGCGGAACAATTTTCTGCTTCTGAAAGCAGCTCGATGCGGTTAATGACACAGTGGATGAAATGAAATGTAATTTCAGGGCTGGAATCTGTAGTGATCCACTCTTTGCGCGCTGCAGAGGGCTCCTTTCAAACATTTCTCTCCATGATAAATTACTCACGTGTTTCTCGGGTCTATCGACACGTCTCTGGCCCTCAGGCCTCCAACCTGCCTTCAGAAACAGGCGGCATTTATAATGACCACGGTCCATGCTCACGCTCTTCTTTGCTGCAGGAGAGAATTCAATTTAATTAAAAAAAAGTTCTTATATTAAATAGCAGTGTCTCCACAGTGGGTGATGATTCAGAAATGAACCCGTCTGATGTTGGCCAGTGTCTCCCAGGGAAATAGCTCCATGTTTTTACTGCGTTGAACGTGAGTAACAGCGTCTCAGGCTGATCAAAATATAGCCATTTGCGTTGCCATGGACACTCCCAATCAATGCCCATTTGGGCACAATGAAGAAAACAGAACGTGAACAAGGGAAGAGAAGTTATTCTGGAATAAAAAATGTTGTAACTGGGAGCAGAGAGATTCTGATGGGGTGAAGATTACTGCAGAGGACATAAAGCAAAGAGTAACGGCGGAGCGTCGACTTCTGCCACGGGATGACTTATTAGGCTCCCTCCAAGTTTAATGGGGTTCCGGGCGGAACAGTAAACAGAGGAGGTTTGGAGATGGAGCTGCTGATGGCCTTTTTTTCTGCTCTCCCGAACATCTGAGACAGGATTACTGGGCAGGGATCTGCTGAGTGGACACCAAGTCTCCCGGCTTGGATTTTTAGATTTGATGCACTGTAAGCATTAGAAGGCGAGTATATCACATCCATCCTTCCTGATTCGAGCACGCGTCATTACAAGTAAATTGTAGAGCGTTTTTTTCCCCCAGCTTGCTCCTCTGAGAGGGGGGGGGATCTGTACCTCTGCAGCTCTGCTGTCAGTGATGGTTCGAAGCTTGCAAAGTGATATGAAATAAAAAAGTGTGTGTTAAGCCGACGTGGCTTAACTCTTTCCAGCCTATGTTCCTTGCAGCATCACATGCATCATTTTGTCAACACTTTACATTTTACCTCTGAAAAATGATTCCTCAATCATTTCAGACTGAAAACACCTCCAGAAAATGTACTCAGAGTGGCCCAATCAGCCACGTTTCTGCAGCTCGGAGCCTATCAGTCTAACAGAACTTTGAAGAGTTGGAGAAGGGGTCAACACCGGTGGGGTCGTTTGGAGCCCCCCCACCTTGAGCATATTGATTTGACAGGTCAGGATGTGTCTCTTAGCATCCACGCCGTCCTTCCACGGTAGCCCTGCATTACTGTCCAGATCGCTGCCTTTTGTTTGGGTGGCTCTTTTTGGGGCCCCCTCCCCCACAGTCAGACTGAGGTTTTTATTCATTCGAGGGCATTTCAGAAAGACAAACCCATTAAGCTGCGAAATGACGAACACATTTTTACAACATTTCAAAGTGCTCTTTTTACTTTCGGAGAGACGTCTCAATTACAGAAATGGACAACACCGACGGAATTACAACACAGTACTACGAGCAACGCACACGCACAGTCCACTGCTGCAGAACCAATTAAATGCAATTATTCTGTGTACATGCGTTACAGCAGAGCGGCGTGAAGCATATCGTGGCGTGACAGCAAGCTAAAGTCTCTGCAGCTGCAGAATCAGCAGCGTTTTCGCTTGAATGGAGCGTCCAGGGCCCCTGGCCTGATAACTATGGCACATAAACATACGGATTAACATATAGGAGAGAAGCCCTTCTGACAGCAGAGCCAAACAAAGCGGATCAGCATATTCAGCCGGATTCATGCTGGTCGTGTTCCTTAAGCCGAACAAAGAAAAAAGACCGAAGCTATCTTCTGTTCATTAGAAATGCATCCAAACACGACAGAAACCTAATTGTGGCACCCATGGGGGGTGGATTTACTGATGTTATCCTGCATTCGATTCACACTAGAGCAATTAAAACCATCTGCATGTCCAAAAAGGGTAGTACACCTGGAGACGGTGGGATCTAGGCCGCCTGTACCCAGCATGCTTTTCTGTCTTCTGCAGGTCACTCAGGTGCAACACTGCATGCATCAGTGTGTACTCAAGCAGGAGGGATGTGCTGGTGGGTGCGCCCACCCCAGCCACTGACCACGCCCACCAACCACTAATTTTAAGCAGCCTTAGCTCTTTGGGAGGGGCTGAGCACGGCGTCGGCACCGTGCTCAGCAAACAAACAGGCTGAAGCAGCCTTGCGCTGGTGATCAGCTATTTTTTTGTGTGTGTTTGCACGGACATGTTTACAACACCAGCACGGAGGACGACGGAGGACGGAACACTGCACCGTGTCTCATTCAGTTCTGCACGGCTGCGCTTCCCACAGCCACACGAGCCTACAGCATGGCCATGCCAGAATCATAGCGCCGCTTCGTCTGGGTGATTCTGGCGGCTAGCATCAGCAGCAGGCCGCTAGCCACCTCCAGGCTGTAGGACAGCCAGGCTACGGCCAGGGACCAGCCGTACGACACGTCCACGGTGGCGAGCTTCTCCGGGGGCACGGTCTGCCTGAAGTCCTCCATGGCCTGGCTGCAGTACTGGATGTAGACCAGCAGACCAGTTAAGGTGATGAGACCTGAGGACACAAGCAGACGGAAGCACCGCTCAGAAGCACCGCGTTCGGGAAGCACCGAGAAAAAACAAAACAGGTCTTTAAGGAAAAACAGGTCAATCACCACAAGTAGGCTGAAAAAACAAGAACATTCAAAAACAAGACACTCGAATTCATGTTGACCTTTACTGCAATCACAGCTGTGCTGCCTGAATAAAAACCTCTCAAAAACACTTTATAGTTCAGCGTGCAGAACTCTCAAAGATAAATCCCAGAAATGAACTATGAAACAGACGTGTGCGCTTTTACAGAGTGTAATAACGTTCGCAAAGTGGTGGCTGCATCAATATTTTAGCAGTAAGGCATTGAAATGAAGCTGATATTCCCTCTACCTGCTTAATGAAACGCTTTTAGCAAATCTAAGTTACTGTTACTGGCAGCTTTCTAAGCAAACGCTTCAGAAAAGGGAAAATCAAAGGTCTGCTGCAAACTCAGAGCTGAGGAACAACTCAACAGCCTTGAAGATTGAAATCACACTTTTCCCGGCTATTTTTTTTTTCCCGAAGGCTGTTTGGAGCCCAGAGCTGTTTGAGCTTGATATGTTTACTGTTATTTGTTCTCCACTGAGTTTTCTTGGCATCTGATTGTCGTTACCGTGTCAGAAAACTACACCCACGGGCAATCGTGCTGCCGGCTAAGGTTTGTGGTGTTGCTGCTAAATTGCGTGACCCAAACACCCACCCCACCCACATCCCACCACACAGTGACAAGAATTTCTGATTCTGATGAAATAATTAGCTAGTAATACTAATTAACGGGGCAATCCAGCTACGAGCTTCATTATATCTGTGGAACGGGTTTATTTTTAGAGCTGTCATAGCGGAAAACATCTTAACAGCCAGCAATTAAAATCAACCTTCTTAGCACTTTGTTCAAAACATGGATTGACACATCTTCTGAAAAGGCACTTTCTGCTCACTTCTTTGTGCTGGTGGGGGATGTTGATCTAATGAGGTTCTTCATCTCAGGGTTCCCCTCAACAAAAAGAGAACTACTACCTTGTCTTCTTTACCTTTCGAAAAAGGGAAAATAAGTAACAACCAGCTGGTAATTCAGGTGGGAAATCACAAATTCTTCAATCAGGGACTAGTCTGCAACATCGTCCCACTTCACAGCAGCCAGCAATCAGTCCTCACACACCGATCGAGGGTATTAATAGCGCAGCTTTGTTGTAGGTGTGTCACATGATGGCCGACATGGCTGGAAACAGATTTTCAGCGGGATGTACTGAACGTCACCGTGGCCAAATGGGTTTTCTTTGTGGGACTGAAGCTCTCTCGCACCTGTCCGACTCCTGCATTCCTGCAGAAGCCAACTGAAACATTCAGGCGGCAGCAACAAAAGGGGGCCGTGTGGGGGCCATGTCCTCAATCCGGGAAACTTGGGCAAACACAAGGAGATGAAAATATTTACCCGTTTTCTATCTTAGGTGCAGGGCCAGAGATGAGGTGAGCTAATGGAGAGTGAGGAGAGCCGGCTTTCACTCGTTAGACAGCCCCGTTCAGGTGCAACACAGGCTGTGATTCCCATTCTCAGGGAGAAGCAGCTGCTCTGGCATTTATCTAGCGTAATGGTCAGAAAGGCAGCAGAATTGCCTCTTAAAAGACTGAGAGTGTGTGAGTGGCCTCTTTATGGCACCAACAAGATCTTCAGTCTTTATTCTTTTAAATGTGGATCTACTCCCTCCCTCCTGCCCCCGTCAGTGCTTCCGAGGTCTGTACATTTTGCTTACTCACCTAATACCGTGGCAACCGCCCGTTGGATCTAAACTGGGTATTTTTTTGCTCACTCTCAGGCGCAACCAAATTACCCAATGCCTGACGGTGACACAGCCAGGTGTGATGTTTCGGCAAAAATCAGACGGCTGTCTGAGCTTTTAACACAGCAGAACTCAGCAAAAAGGTGCAGAGAGCCAGCATGAGTCCCAGGTTACTGTGACAACAGGACACCTTTCTGGACTTACTGCAGAAGAGGAGGTAGGAGGCGGATCCCACCAGCATCCTGGGGGCGCTGACCAGCGAACTGACAAAGCCGAAGATCCAGCCAAACACCAGCAGGACCAGGCTGAGGGGCAACATGATCACCACCACCCTGTGCAGACCTGGAAACAGGCGGTGCGCTTCAGCGCTCGGGCCTAAACGTGGACAGCGGTGCGACCTTCAGCACTCACCCAGAAGGTGCCTCTCTGCCTCCGACAGGCTAGACATGTTGGCCATGAAGGAAGGGATGACCAAGCTCTGATTGGCACCTGAAAATGTCAAAAAGGAAGGGGAAAAGGTCAGGACAGGCAGAGGAAGAGCCCCACACATGTGACATTTGGGAAGCAGCCTCTGAACATGAGGAGGGGAGCAGACAGGCGTGAACTTTGGCTGGCGGCAGAAACAAATCGGACGAGTGGAGCGCGCTGGCCGGGAACCTTAATCCGTGCAGTCATGAAACGGATTCCCGCTACGGGAGATAAAGAATCTCATTTCCTGCTCGGTCACGTGCGAGGCCATTGTCAGCAATAAATTCTAATATCATTTGTTATGGTTCCTCCTGCTCCATTAGGACCAAATGAAAGAAGCCCGCTCTTGTTCATTTCGCCGTGCAGCACACGGGAATGTGCAGCAGGATCCTTGAGATTCTGTGAGGAGATTTTAAGGTTCCATCAAGGGATGAATTAGAGGTAAAATGCATCTTTGTCTCAGGCTGCTGACGCGCGCGGAACGCATGCACACGCAGAGCCCGGGTGTTGGAGCGCTTACCTGCTGCCTTATTTTCTGCTACATTAGAGCCTGATTGCTCAAACCAGATCAAGCCTGATCCACGATTTTCCTCCAAAATGACTCTTATTCATTGACAATTACAATAAAACGATCTGACATCTGTTTAGCACACTATAATCCTACGCACATAGCAACAATTAAATGCGCTTCGCGAGATTATTACGCAGCGTAAAAGTTACAAAAAATAGTAATTAGTAGCTATGTCACAACTTCAAACTTAAAGAGCAGGAGTGCTGGTACCTTCAACGATCCTCCACAGTCCGGAGTGTGAACTTAGGTCGTCCGCACCGGTGTGGTTGTTCACGTTGATGATGTACCAATAATCGGTCCCGATAGCCACGGCCAGGAGGCTGAAACTGAGCAAACCAGTAAACCCAGCAGAGAGGATCGCCACTGCATACCTCATCCTAGATCATGTGGGAGATGACACCTTCTGGGATTTTAACAAGTTTCTTAATCCGTGATTTGCATCTATTCTGCAAAATGCGCGATGCGTAAAATCTGCTCAGCCGCATCCATCACTGCCACATGTTTGTGTGTCAGGTTCCAAAAAATATGAATATTGATCAGGAGCTGAGTAAAAGCTCTGTCAGTTCACCTGTTCTGGGTTAATGAATGGTAGAGAAGAGGAGCAGAGCAGAGGAGAGCGTTTTCCAGCGGTTTCTGACGCGCAGTGATGCGCTGCGGCTGCCGAGCCGCGGCGGCGCTTCCAAAGCTGAAGGAAAACAACGAAAAGATCCTTTCCGCTGCACAATTTCACAATAAAACCTCGAGCACAGCTCAGTGATGGGACGAGACTCCGAAGTGTCTGCGCTCCAAAGTCCCATCCGGTTGGTGTAACGCCAGCTTGACCACATCAAACCACCCGAGGCTTTTCCAATTCCAGTGGAAACACTGGCTGATCCAACTATAGATCTGACCCAACTCCACCATTATGTGACTCATACAGCAGCTCTCTAGAGCAAACATGGCATCTTTAGGTAGCCTTACCTTTCTGCCTCATTCAGTTAAACGGAGGCTGTAATGTTGCCTGAAAGAAATGCTTTAAGTCAGTGGTGTCAGAAATTAGTCCTAATCCATCTGGTTTTCTCTCCTCCCAGATAGAAATCTTCTTTTGTGGTAACAGATGTCTGCCTAGTAGGTCAGAAAACACCGCTTGACACCCCTGCTTTAAGCTCACCTATCTTTGTCCAAATGTATTCCGATATTTCTTCAGAAATCAGATGATCCTCAGGCCCCCGACATAAAACCGAGAGCAGAAACGCAGATCAGATCTGACCATGCTGATAAATACAGGATTCTAGAACAGATACGTTCACTTAAGAGGCAGGTTGAAAGCCCACTTGCCAATCTGGCTGACAGTATTTCACCGTTTGCTCTGAATACAGAGAAGAAAAATAAGAGCAACAAAAGAACACAAAAATACGAGACTCAAAGGGAACGAGTCGTTTCCAGTCAAGTCAAGCCTGCACCGGCCCTTCCATGTTGCTCAGCTCCGATGCGTTTTAAACACTGTTGGCCGGCATCTGATGGATGTTTTCAGTTTGCAGGGCAGAATTTGGTGGCTACAGCAACAAATAAAAAACCCCGTCCAAACTAGTTTGCTTCTGTTCTGAGTGGCTCCTAATCTGCTTTGATCAAATTTTCTGTTTTAATGTGGGCTCCCAAACACTGTGTCATCTGTCATCGCTGATAACAGTAACACAGGTCGAGATGACAAATGCTCTGATTAGACAGTCGCAGGCTAATGGCATCTTTAATAAATGATGCGTGTTGGAACTGAGACAGCGCCCCAGTTGAGGAGGCCTCACCTGCCTGCACACGTTCAATCCTGTTAGCATGCCAGGTGGTGTCAGATGGTGTCAGACAGTGTAGGATGGGGGCATCACACCTTCCCAGTGGACAATGTAAACAAAAGTAGCACCTGGAAATGAAAATTGTGTCATCTGGAATCTGAGACAAAGACGAAGAGTTTTTGGTGCAGATCTGGATAGCAGCACCAGATGTTAACGTATGCACGCCCACGCACAGGTGACATGCCAGGTTCAGCTCTCACCTCCTCTCTAATTCCAGGACTTACTGGGAACTGTGAAGTTTTCTTTTCAGAAGGGAGTGAACAAGCAAGAAGGAGCCTGGAAGAACCAAAGAACCTTGAAAAGATAATAAAAAATGGTTTACAGCAACAAATAAAGTGTCATTGAAATGAAGGTTGAAGCACTGGCTCTACTTCAGGGTACTTTTTATTCCTTTTCTTTGCATGTGTTAAACAAACAAAAAAACTGACGTGCTTTTTCAAATCTGGTCGTATTTCAAATTCACCTAAAACGACATAAAGCACCCACAAAAAAACAAATTCACTAAATTGAGATTGTGAAGTTGCAAATGATTGATCTTTAAATTGCCTGTAGTCGTGAATGACGTTAACGTTATGAAACCAGTGTGGAAGATTTAGCGACACCCAGTGGTGAGAATTCAGACTGCAAGTCTCGATTCCCACTGAACTTAAATTAGCTGTTGAGAAACTAAACATATTTATTTATTTATTGCTGTTCAACCTTTAGGAATCTTCAAAGGTGCTTCAAGAAGTAAAAAAAAAAAAAAACGTTTTGTGGGGCTGTAAATGAATTGTTCCCCTCTGGCAGGAACTCCGGCCAGCGGACCCCAGAGGTCGGTCTATCACTTTCGCACATTGCCTCTCCTCGGAAAAGCGCCTGGAGCGTGTCAGGTGTCGTGGGTGTCGCGAATGAAAAGCAATTTTCGATTCGTGAAGCGAAATTCTTAGCTGGACGACGGCTGAGGGCTTCCGCAGGCGACGCAGAGCTGCAAACAGCAAGAATCAAACAGCTGAATGGTCTGTCTGGTCCCCCCATATAAATAAATACCATCGATATGCAGCAGCTCCCTTCAGCACACATTATCTGAGCACCAATGGTCGACATAGTTCATTCATTTCAGTCACAGCAGTGTGCGCGGAACAAATCATCCCACTGTAATATTTTATATAAATGGACCATTAAAAGAAATGAGTTCTCTCTCTCTCTCTCTCTCAACACTTGACAAGATCAGTCGGCAACCAATTTCCTCCAAATTCTAACGCAATTTCTGTCTTTTATCGTGACTGAACTCAGAGATTATTCCCAGTACACAGTACAGAGATTATTCCCAGTTTTTGATTAACTGCAAGGACAGAAATTTGATTTTACTCGCTGATGTGGAATTTTCTAACGTTGCTTTGATGGTAGATACGTTGGCTTTGATCTGAAGTGGAAGCAAACAGGAAACACAGCAGATACAACTGCCTACACACACACACACACACACACACACACCACCAGTTCACACTTACCAAATGGATTGTATTATTATTCAAATAGAAAGAAAAGTGATTTTTTTTTGTCAGCTGCAGATAATATTTTGGGAATAAAAATCTTTCTCTTTTCAAAGGCATCAAAGACAATATCAGACTGAAGCTGCTTCATATGAACGAGTCAAGAAAAAACGATGATCTGGAAGAAAGGACGTGGAAATCCACCGTGCTGGTCTGCCTCCCAGGCTTGTTGGTCTCGTCCCAGTTGGGACCAGTGGTGTTCTGGTTCTGAGGATGAGCAGGGGCTCAGAGAGTCTGGGTTAGCTCGGTAAGGCTCCGCTGGCTTCAAGCGCTGTTTTCTTCCTCTGTTAAATTGCTCTGCTCCCTCACGGATCACAAGTGGATATTGACCCGGTTCAAGGAAACGTGCGTTATGACGGATGTCGGGCCCATTTCCATGGTAACCCTTTGGCGGATCGCCGAAATGTTAGTATTTGCATAAAACAAGCCCAAATCCTTCCTGTTTCTCAGTAAAACTCACACTGAACAAAGGTACATGGGTAGAACAAACAGAGATTCAGAATTTAATGTCAAAAAAATCAGACATAACAAGAGTTTCACCTTCTGGCGCCAATTTGACACTCCAGGTTTTCAACTTTCATCCCAAGATGTCCGATAATGATGCATCGATCGGACGCTGCAGAAGCTGATGTCCTGACGCAGGTGGTACCTGTAGGGACAGGAAAAAGAGAAGGTGAGAATGGAGCTTCGCATGCATGGGAGGGTCCTATTTAGACCTGTGATGTCCTCTTCCTCATCTCTGCTCAAACTCCAGCGGTTTCGTTAGCGTTAGCATGTCTCCAGACGTCAGGCTGTGGGCCAGGATGTGTGTTTTCAATAACCATGTCAGAGCTCAGACACATGCTGCCGCAGGACATGTTTTAGGCAACGTGTGCTGAAGCTGAAGCGTGCTGGGGGAGGACAGACACGGCCGCAGCTCAGGCGGCCGACTCGACGCATCGCCTCCCTCAGCCGTCCTGGCTTTCAGTGCTCCTCTGCAGCCGATGCAAGTCTGAACTTTATTTTGTGATTTGCATAAAAGCTCCCCTCCTACACACACACACACACACACACACACACACACACACGCACTTCACTGCAAAAACACTGAAGTATAATTTTTTGGGAGCTACTTCTATTCCTGCTAAAACTCCCTTTGTTGTTACAAACAAGCGCTGACCTTTGACCTCGCATTGTTGCCAGCAAACTGCTGATTTGTGGTTCAGACCCGAACAGAGAGAAATAAATAGATAAAACGCTCGTCAGAAAAGGTCTAGTGTGTGTGTGTGTGTGTGTGTGTGTGTGTGTGTGTGTGTGTGTGTGTGTGTGTGTGTGTGTGTGTGTGTGTGTGTGTGTGTGTGTGGTGGGGTTGAACGTGTTGTTTTTTCTTTATCCCTCTCTCTTTCTTTCAAATCAGCGCTCTCAGAGAGTTATTAAAGTGTTTTGCAAAATAGGAATTTGTTTGGTTTTATTATCAGAGTGAGAGAGTGAACAGGCGGTTTAGAATGAGCGAATCCGGAGCAGCTATTACGGCATAGCGAGTGTAAGTATTCAAAACATAGAAATCAAAAACCCCCTGCAAAACAGATGCATGAACCACACGATCAAGATTTTTTGCCAGTTTGCGCAGCTGGTTTTATTTCCAGACTGAACGTTTGAGCGGACTCCGGAGGCGCTGCTGGTGAAACACTGCCCCCTACCGGAGAAGACGAGGTCGGCGCCTCTGGGTCTGCTGTTCTGCGGAGTTCTCCGCCTGTTTTGTTCTCAGCGTGGCTCATTCTAATAACATTGTGTTTGTGAAAGTGGATTAAATTTTAGGGGGATTATCTTCTGTTCCCAGGTTGTAGAGTTTCCGGAACAGATGGTGCTACGTGCTGCAAAATGAAGCGTTAACCGCCAGCGTGAGCGGAACATATGGCTGTTTCATCGTCAGCCTGAACTGCTGCATTCTGCGCCTTTGACGTGCACATCCCACCATCTCAAACACACCAGAGAGGATGCGCCCTAAGGGAAAACCCTGAAACTAGGTCTATGTGTAAGGAAAATGGAGCTCAGGCTAAAACATTCATCTCAAAGTCGAGCTTTAATTGTCTTTAACAGTTCAAAAAGTCAGAACAAAGAGAGTAAACAGCAAAATTCTTCTAAAATGAAGGCTTCCTACAACAGGGCCAGCTGACATCAGTGGTAGACTTAGTCTCCTGATCACACACGTCACACAATAGTGGGTTCTAAAACACACGAGAACTAGTGCAGATTTCTGCAATCCTGCTGCACTAAAACCGACAAAAACCTACAGGATGGAAGAGAAAACTCGTTTGGTTTCATCCTCTGTGCCGATCATCAATGCCTGGGTCATCAGGATCGGAGCCTTGTGTCCTGATCGTTTCTGGATCAGCAAATCTTTAATAAAAAGTTAAGAAGTCTTTCATTCAAAGGGATTTTGATGCTTTACTAAAGGCTTTTGGATGGTATTAGACCAAGGTGGTGCTGGATGGCTGACACACACAGAACATCTCATGACATTTCGATGCTGTCACAGGAGGATGATGGGAGATTAACAACAGGGCTGTTATTACAGTAGCAGGAGAGTTTGGTTTAAGGCCCCGGAGCATCTTCTGTGTTCAGCCCCGCTCCATCAAAAGGGACGGAGCGTTTATCAAACTCTCAGAGAATTCTCCGTCACGTCCCTGACGTTCTCTGCTGATGTGTGTCATCCCGGCTTTTCCACTCAAGCCTTTTCCACAATCATCCCGGATGAATCGCGTCCTCTCGGAGGACTCATCAGCAGCAGAGGGGAATGCCAGATAACGATTGCTCCAGCGTCCACGAGGAGGAGGCTGTGAGATGGCCTGTTGAGATAGGCGACAATGATAGTTGCACCAGCCAATCGTGCCTTTAAAGACAATGGTGCCTTAGCTCGGTTCCCCACTGTTCTGCTAGAACGTTATTTAAAAGATGTAAACAATCACAAAAAGGTTTTCGTCAGGGATGATAAAGTATTTCAAGGTCATTAAAGTCAAGCCAGATAGTTTATATTTGGTCACTTTTTAGTGTTATTGATGTGCACTGGATGCTAAAAAAATATTTAGGTTTCAGAAACAAATTACAAATTCCCTAAAAACGATAAACAATCATTTTCCTGCAATTTATGACGACATTTTTACTCTGAATAGGCCAAAAAGTTGCGTGTCAAAGGCAATAAATCGTTTCCTGAATTGCTCCATTGAACACCAGCGTTTGGCGACCATGTTTTGCACCAATGAAACGCCCGTCGGTAGCTGCAGGGACCAAACTGACATTTATATCTAAAAACTTCACACTGGAGCGTCGAGCAAACGATGGTGTGGCTGTTAGCAGAAACTATACCAAAGCTGGACTGACGGACCCAGGACACCATCTATTTTGTTAGAATTCAGAATGTGTAGTTTTTGTGTTGGCATTGTCATTTAAAAAAAAGAAAAGAAAAAAAAAAAAAAAACAGCCACGCCTAAAAAATTTGGGGGGAAAACAAACAGGTGGAAGGATGTTACCACACAAGTCCATTTGGGTGGAGCTGATGGAAGAAGGTCCTGACTGGTTGCCCCCTGTTGGGGCAGGTCGATCAATACTCCCACAGAGACGAGGCGTCGATGGAGGTACCGTCGCCCATGAGCGTCCCCCCCTGGTCCCCTCGCAGGTACTTGTCGTTGGAGCCCTTGATGGCGACGCGTCCGTGTTCCACAAACTCCAGGAAAAAGTCCTCTGGCTTTTCTCCGTCTGAGCACACCAGACCGCTGCTGGAGACGTACCAGAACCTCCCACCTGCACCTGCAGTCGGAGGGATCCAGGTTTAGACCGTCAGTGCCTTCGGGGGGAGATAATACAGACCTGTCGCGCACACTGACTCTTTATGTTGTAGGCGCCGTCGTTGAAGATCAGCCAGAAGATGTCGTAGACCGAGCGATTGGCGTCCAGAGTGTTGGAGTTCTTGTGGTGGCACACGAAGCCGTTCTCGCCGCTCAGGATCAGCATGGGCCGGTTGATGAGCTTCATCAGGAACAGTTCGTCGTCGCCTGCAGGGAAGCGCTAACGTCAGTCAGCGACGCCGGCAGACGCGCCACAGTACGCCTTGTTTTTCTGAAACACCTACCGACCGCGTCGCTGACGGCTGAGAGCTGCCCGTTCTTTTTTGTGCACAAGTACTTCCCGTTGCTGGCTTTGAGGGCCACCCTCCGACCCCGCCACTCGATCTCAAACTTTGTGTTGGCCTCCCTGAAGAGAAAAACCCGTGACGTTGATTAGATGTCTGGAGATCAGAGAAAAGTTGATCTTTCCTGTCTGCGCTGCACCCGGAACCTATTTCATTCTTATCTCTGAGAAACCACCTGCGAACTCATTAGCTTAATTATTCTGAAATGAGAGGAACCACTAAGGAGCCGTGTTTGTCAGAGCGAACGTCCGGAGCAAGCTGGGATCCAAACTCACACTTCCGTGGCGGTGGACTGGATCTCGCCGTGAGTCACCAGGGTCCAGTAGGAGCCGCCGTTGGTTCTGAACATGGACTTCTTGGTCTCCTTGTCCAGCTCCATCTGAAACGTCTCCATGTCCGTTTCCACGTCCTGATTGGCCGAGATGCTGACGCCTGGCAGAAAGAGGAGGAGAAGTCACCGTCCCCTCCTCATCACGCTCTTCTTCCTGAGCTCAGCGTGCCGCCCCAGACATTTTCCTGTTAGTTCTGCTGAATTCCCCAGAATGCCGTGCGGCTCCCCTGTCTCGGGCCACCGTGGCGTTAATCCGTGTCTGCTGGGGGAGCGTCAGGTGGTGCAGGACACACAGACACGCATAAGGTAACTGTGTCTGCCCGCCTTCAAATTAGAAGCCACAGAAATATCCTCCAACCTTTCTCTTAAGCCTGTAACAACCCTAATCCTCCGCAGTCACCCCTCCACCCTTCGCCTGCTGTAATTCCCTGAGTGGTGAAATGCAAATCTGTGCTGCAGGTCCTACTAAGCAGCTTTTAGCACTTTGTTCCCTCAAAGAAAAAAACAAAATCAAAGCTCCCGTAAACTCGTATCTGTCTCTATATCGACAAAGACGGGCCCTCGATTGGGGGGGTTTCAGCCAAGATCCTTGAACAAAGTCAGGTCCGGTTCAGTGTGTCGTGGACGCTGGGAGAACCTGGAATGGATCCTTCTAACTGGACCGAACTGATCCTCATAATTTAGGGAACAGATGAGTGGTGGGAGGCTTAAAGCCCACTGATGTCCGCTGACACTCACGGGTCACCGATTTGACCCCGAGTTATTTGCACTCGGCTTAATCTTCCACCAACGCACAGTGGAAACGACAAAGCCCATTACCACGGTTACCGTCGTTACGGCCGCAGGACGGGCGTCGCTGCGGTCGCTGCGGGCAGATCAGAGGTACAAAACCGCATTCCAGCAGAAAAAGCCTGGAATGCTCCCACCTCCTCTCCCAGGTGCAGGCTGTGCCGCTAAACGCCGGCGCGTAATGATGCCAGAATCAAAGTGGTGGAAATTACTGTCATTTTCTAAAGAGCGCGGTGATGACTCTCAGGTTATAATTTTTCTTCCCACATGTGTGAAGGCTGCCTCTCAGGCAGCAGCTTACAGCGTGTCTAACCACCACTTTAACCAGGTGCTCTGCAAGATTATCCGACGATAACTCCAACTGCGCTTTTACCGGTCACATTCGAGGGTTTCCACACAGCTGAGACCATGGCGCTCTACTACCGAGTGTGTGGGATCTTACCTTGTTTGACGGAGACAAATCTTTTGTTGACTGCTTGAAAGACCACCTGTGGGTGACTCTCCTCCAGGTCGAAGAGCTCGTCTTTCCCAGGCTTGGAGCAGCGGCCCGACCGCAGCGTCCCCGTGGGCCCCACCGGGGTCAGGTATTTGCCATCGCAGTCCTTGAAGGCCAGCTTGCCGGCCTTCAGCTCCAGTGTGAAGCTGGTGGCGTTGGTGTTCTCCTTCACCAGTTTGCCGTCGTTGCTGAGGAAACGGCTGTCGCACGTCTTCAGGCTGTACTTGCCGTCCAGGTAAACCAGGGTGAGCAGGGAGTCCACCCCCCAGGGGATGTTGCTGTCCACGGAGATCTCTCCGTCCGAGGCCGACAGGTGGGCGTAGCGCTTGCGGGCCACGCTGAGCAGGCTGGCCTGTGGGTGCAGCGCCAGGTGGACGGCCCACAGCTCCTGCTCCCCGATGGCCTGGGCGAAGCAGGACAGGTAGTCCGCGGAGCCGCCGAAATAGCGCAGGTACGGCTCCGACTGCAGGGCCCAGCGCCCGTCCGACTGAGGGACGATCAGGAAGCGGCACTCGGGCTCGGGCTTCTCCGCCCCGCAGGTGATCTTGCCGTCCTTGTCCGAGGCCAGGTAGCGGCCCAGGTGGTGCGCAGGAACACCACCTGGCCGTCCTGCTCGTCGTGCTCCAGCGTCCAGATCTGCTTCTTCTTCATGCTGATGCCCGAGGCGTTCACCTTGAAGCCGAACGCCTCGGCCGTGAGGTAGCGGCTCTCGTAGTTAATGAGGCCGAACTGCAGCTTCAGGGCCCGGTTCGCTCCGTTGGCAGGCATGCTGAGACAGGCCACACGCTGAGGTCGTAGGTCATGGGACAGGAGGAGAAGCAGGCATGAGAGGGGAGAGCAGGAGTGGAACGCTCGGTTTCTCCCCTCTCTGAGCGCACACACCAGCTCCGGGGGCCTCCCTCGACACTGTCCTCTGTGACTTTCTCTCCCTCCAGAGGGCTCCGTTGCACCGCTCGCTCTCCTTCCTTAATGAGTCGGGATTAAAATGAGCCGGACACAACTCCTCAATCCAACAAGCTGCTGACGTCACGCAGCGCCGCACCAACCCTCCCTCTCTCCCTCTCCTCCCCCCTGCCTTGCCCTGCCCTTCCTCACACTCAACCCAGACTCTCTCTCTCGCTCTTCTCTAAGTTTTCTTCTTTACTCTTTACTCCCCATTTCCTCCTCCACTCTTCCCTCTCCTCCATTGGCAGTGACTCAGTCTCCGCTAAATCTTTTGCCGGGTTATTTCTGTCATATTTAGATCCACCTGTGGCCACACCATCTAACCAGAGGATTATCCTGCCCTGATCTGCTGGCCAGCCACAGCCTCTTTGGAAGGTGTCCAGAGTAAAGGTGCTTTGCTTCGCCCCCCGCTGATTTTGCTCCTTTTTAGGCATCTTTGCAAATAGATTTTGTGCAAAACTGGTCTAAAAACTAGTCAGAAGCATCAGCACCTTTGCTCCGCAGGACTTGGTTTAGAGATTAACACTGGACCCACAAAGAGCCTCTTTCATGCCTCAGTGAAACAGGGGTTCATGTGCACGTTGCTGATTTACCAGCGTAAATCCTGAAGTACAAGAGCGTCTTTGTCTCAGCTTGCAGGACAGTCTGCAGAGACATTTACATTTAGGTGGGCGGGGGGCTCATTTGACTGGGGCACATTTGACTTGATAAGCAGTGCTCATTTGTTTTCACTCTATTTCCAGCTTTTCTGAATCTTGCGGACTCTTCCGTCCACCTTTTATTTGAGTTTAACTAATGGTGAAAGACTTCTTGTCATCTGACTTTTGACCCTTGTCCTGATCAGAAAGTATTTGTATTTATCTGCCTTCTTCCTGCACTTTCGTACTCTTCTCCAACGTCTTTGCTGCTGGAACAGTGCAATTTCCCCGCTGTGGGACAAATAAAGCTCTGTTCTATTCTATTCTATTCTATTCTATTCTATCAACCTACATGAAACATGGGTTTCTTTACCCCGCCTGCAGAGATGATAAAAAAAAAGACATGACAAAACTAAAATAAAGACAGTTCAAGTCTGTTTTTAAACGACTGCTGAACAGAGAATGATCTGCAACGAGAGGAAATCAACCAAAAAGACCCCAAAGTTCGCTTTTACCTGCGGCTGGTTCAGCTTGGGCTCGACCGCCACCTAGCGGCCACACGTGGAAACACACGCTGCTTGGCCAGAGGTGCAGTGAGAGCCTTTCTGAAACCAAATAAACTTCTGAGTGACAAGGATGTGGCATTTAAAGAAAACAGCACAAAAATTAGAAATAGTTTCGGGTTTATTAAGTTTTTTTTCCAAACGCGTTTTCACCATCTGCTCACTTGGTGGCAGCATCGCTCCGTATCGGGTAAAAAGTGTCGACGAATAAATAAAAATATTGCACTAACGTTTTAGTATACGTGTTTGTTTGGTGATGTGGTTCCTCCACAGGCGTACTTTTGTTCATGTCTATGTGAAAACTAATCGGGACAAGTATGTCTGTGGGGGTCAGAGGTCAACATCACTACGATATTAAAACGGTTTTTCCACAACTCTGCAACAAGTCAGGAGATTCATGCTGCCTGTACTTCCCTCTCACCTAAAAAAATACATATTACAAGTGGAAAAACTTGAAACATTAAAATCCTCTTTTTGTAAAAAAGAAAAAATGGTTGTGATGTTAAACGTGTCTAATTTAGGTCCAGTAGATGAAGACATTTAAAATAAACTGTTCTTACTTTTTTGCACCAGACCGTTTTGGTTGTTGAAGATCCTGGTTTGGACTTTAGTGCAGTTTAAACCCCAGATGGAGTCTTTCTTTCGGTACGTCAGCTCCGGTTCTGGGTCCTGGCTGCTGCAGCAACTGGAAACGCTAAAATGACCCCAGATAAAAGTTTCTGCAGCTGAAATGCTCAAACTCCATCTTGCCCCTTCCTGCAGACTGGTTTTACTTTGCTTTTTACTCCCTTTTTCTCTGCGTAAGAAGATTTCCACTTTTGTGAGATGTGAGGACCGATTGATTTTTTCAACAATTTCTTTTAAAAACAAATCAAATGACAGAAGAATAACCTCATGGATTTATTTCTGTTTTTGTCACTTTTTTTGTTTCCGTCCTCTCTTTTCTATTCATCCCATCTTGATAAAAACGAGCTGTCAGGTTCTACAACAAAATGACTGAAAAGAAAAAAATGAATAAGATTCTGGTGCCTTGGAAAAACTGATATGCATGCACAGACATGCACGCACTGGTGCACTCACACACAGATGGCGGGCAGAGGTCTCCCTCTGGGGCGTGAGCGTGGATTAATGTGAGGAATGTGATCATTCCTTTCACAACTGGCTGGGACCTTTTCCCGTCGTTCGGTGGGGTTAAACCATTTTTCAGGTCCCCATCTGCTAGCACCTTTAGCAGCATCTATTAGCATGCCAAGCCCACCCTAGTTCCGCTTAAAGAGCCAGACACCTTCCTGTTTATTTAATGCCCTTTCAGCAAAAGGTCGAGGCTGATAAATTTATCGCAGCTGTGTCTTCAGAGCTCAGGCAGCTCAGGCGAGCTCCCCCCCGGCACGTTTTATCGCAGCGTTCTTGTAATTCTGTGTCCTTGAAATGACGAGTTTATAAAATCATAACTGTATGACCAGCAAAGGGCTAATGTCCCGTTTATGGGGACGAGCTTTCCGGTGCTCCACCCCACCCTCTGCCCCCTCTAAACCCAGGCAGAGGAAACCCGCCGGCGGACTGGGTGACTGTAATTCCCTGCCTTGGCTGGGATTCTCCTTCCTCAGCAGGTTGGTTCTCACCTTCCCCACGAACCCACAGGACCATCCTCCCACAGCTCCGGCTTCCCAGGCCTGGAAACCGTGCTGGGGCTCTGGTTTTGGCCCCGGTCACATGATTGCAGCGAGATTATTTATTGACAAAGAAGTCTCGTAGCCGTTCCCAAAGAAAAGTGACCTTCAGGCTGGCTGGATATCAGCACGCAGCTCTCACTACGGCGCAGACAAGGTGAGCTTCAGGGGACAAGGGCACGTGTGCAAATGTCATCTTTTGCCCCCCGGCTTTGACAGCAGGGCTCATACGAACCCTCCATTTCTGCCACTCTGACAAACGCGCGCCGCCATAATTAGAGCGGACTCACGGGGATTGCTCTGACGGGCAGGTACGGGTGTAGACGTGCGCTTGCAGGTGTAGTTTACACTCCACCCTGACGCCTTTGTTTGTCTGCTTTCGCCTGCGCGCTAATTTCCGTGCGAACAGATGCACTTGTCCCAATGTGGTCAGAGGGCTGCGAGCAGCACCTGTGCTGTGTTTCTTCGGTCTTGAGCACGTTCAGGAGCCGTCCTCGTCGGCTCAGCCTCTCCCCACATGCACGAAGCCCTTTGATGCACTCATAATTAATTATTAATCATATACTGGAGCTTATGGGATATTTGATCTCCTGCCTTCCTTGTGTCGATGCCCAGGCCTGAAACAAAAACCACCATGAAGCCCAGACCAGGGGCCCTGAAGGGGGCCAAAAGCCTCCCAACCTGCTGTTATTATGGTTCCGCTGCTCCAGCGTCAAACATCAGAGCTCGTCCCCGACGATGGATTCAAATTTCCGCTCTTTGCCTCTTTAATTCAGCTGGGCTCATAATATTAATAACGTTGGGTCAATGTCGGCGCTGATGGTGAGCGAATACGGCGATGTGCAGCGGTGGGAACGGAGGCGACGGCGTGTGGGAGAGGACAGAGGAAGCCTTTGTGATGCAGCGTGAACTCAGCCAGGCTGTAGCAGATCTAACGTCTGTCTCCATAAGCCCTGAGCGCTCGCTGCGTCTTCATCCCCACACAGAGAGGCAATTTGTTGCTCTTACACACACACGTACACACACGCGCTTACGCACACGCTCAGATTGTCCCAACAAATCTTGCACATTTGCTAACTAGAGAAATTTTCAGTCATTTCCTCCCTTTCTCTGCGTCTGTGTGCTCATGCTTTGGAGCAGGAGGTGCCTGGCATCCTGAGTTGGCACCGGGAGACGCTGACTTGGCAGCTGCTGGGAGCCCATCATTCACGGCCCCAGTGACTGCTTCAGCGTAATTCACGCTCTTCTGGGGGACATTCTTACAGGAATAAAGAGCATTTCTGCTGATTATTCCGTCTGTTTTTGATGACGTCCTGGCCGGCCGTTGAGCCATCTATCGCAGACAGATCTCGGTTGAGCGTGACCCGAGCTGGAGATTTACGCTGGGGTTGGTCCAGCTTCTCTGTTGTTGGAACAATTGTTGCTGCGAACAAACGCCTGCAGGCCGTTGCTCCTCCAACGTTCTACGGGGACGCGGCTTTCGGGGACAACCAGAGGGACTGCCGCGGTATCGGGGCTTGCGCAGCGTTTTCTAGAAGGACATCGGTGATCTTCCCAAACGGCTGTCGGAGGCAAGTGAGGAGCATCCTGGTGGAGGAGGAAGAGGCAGGCAGAACAATGCTCTGGTCCCGTCAAACGAATGTTTGATCCGTCTCTCGGCTGTTTAGCCCGGGGCCGGTCCCGCACACAGACATTTCCAAGGTGCAAACACAATTAGTGACCTCCGACCTTTCAGAGGGGAGCAGCGTGGTCTGAATGGTGCTAGCTGTTTGTTCTTGGTTAGCTCGCGCTTCCTGGAGCGTGGCCCACCTGTCAGTCAGCGGCTTGATAACAGGCGTATGAGTGTTTACGTGTTCATGCGCGGACCTGCGAGCGAGGAGCGGCGGCGGCGCCCATGTTTCCTGAGAAGCTGACATGTTCTCACCGCAGATTGTAGTTATATTCCTGCTGCACGTGCACGCCTGTGTGCTTATGCTGGATACTTGAAATGGTTAAGAGCCGTCTCCAGTGAACCAACATGGCGCCGGCGGCAGCTACCCTGATCACTTATTACAACTTCTAGAACGTGACGTGTGTGTAAAACGCCGCCTGTAAGACGATAACGACCCAACAATGATGGCCATCTTAGATCTCTGAGGCAGCACCAGTGACGTACACCGGCGGGCCCGGTTCCACACGCAGCCAAAGCAACTGGAGCTTTTGAAGCTCCAGGATGAAGGCTGGCGATTTCATCTGTGGGAAAATTGTGATCCTGGAGATCCGCAGCTGGTTCCTGCTTCCAGGCGCAAAGGAATCTATTGACAGCTGAAACGGGGCGGTCTGGGCTTCCTCCGCCGCTCAGTGGCTTCATTCATTCAGAGGGAAACAGCGGCGCCTGTCTGCATTCACGCCAATGACCCCGCATCAGGCCGGACGACAGCTGAGCTGTTCGGAGAAGACCTGCAGGAAAACCGTGGATAATACACCCAGCGCTCGTTAGCTCTGCGGTTAGCTTGGAGCGGAGCAGAGAGGAGAGGAAAGGAGAGGGGAGGAGAGGGGCGCAGGGGAGAGGAGCCGAGAGGAGTGGCCAGTAGGTTCTGGTCCATTTCTGTTTCGTTACCTCCTTTTTTCTGAAACTCCCTCGCTGGTCTGCAGCAGGCCCACGAGGTCCAATTCACCGTCTCCTCCCCTCACTTTCTCTTTCCTGACGGGCAGCAGGTCAAAAACTCAGCGGAAGGCAGGAGCAGGGATGAGGCCGGCGTCTGAAACAACAAACACGGACCCATCCAGCGTCAGGATGCTGATTTAGCTCTGGGCTGCAGAGACGCACGTGAGCGCAGCTGCTGGCGCCCTCAGTCGTTCTCTCTTCTTTGCCTCTCAGCAGGCTTTTTTTTTTTCCTATTGCTGGTTTTTATTTTCGGCCCCGCCGTCTCTTTATTAAACAGCGCGCGTGACTGCGCCATTGTTTCCTCGCATCACAAGGTACATTTGGTCCTTTGAGTTTGTTGCAAATTTAGCGCAGCAGCCCCGGTGGATTTGTTGAAGGAAATGAGAAACGTCTCCAAATTTTCTGATCAAAGCTCGGCTTAGTTGCCCAAGGGCTTCGGCTTACGTTGATAAGATGTCCAGGCGTCAGTCATGGAGCTTATGATTGTGTTGTATCTAAGCAGATTGTATATTTTTAAAGTGTCGGATGGATCGAGGAAGAGGAGCAGAGCGGCTTCACGAAGAACATCAATGCGTTTAAGAGCAGCAGTGCAGGCCTAGCAGCTGGGAGGAATTCTTTTATTCTGCAGTGAATAGCACTCTTTCTCTCTCTCTCTCTCTCTCTCTCTCACACACACACGCACACACACACATACACACAAGGTTCCCCTACTGCAACCTTAGCCTTAAAAGCAGGTCTAAAACCCAAAACAGCCCTTTGAAGTTGCGAGGACACACTTGCAACTTCCTCACTCTGCAGGTAAATTGATTCATTTCGGTCCTCATGCACAAGAATACACACACACTCACACACACACACACACACACAGGCCACTGTAATTAGAGACATACTTACACGGAAGCATCACATCATGTATTCATGCCTGTGTGTGTGTGTGTGTGTGTGTGTGTGTGTGTGTGTGTGTGTGTGTGTGTCAGGCTGCCACATTTGCTGATTAAATTAAATATCAGTGAAGCACAATATTGATTAAACTTATATTGCGCTTGTTTTTTTCTGATGCGGTGTGTGTGACGTGTGTATGGCGGCGCCTTGCTCACATTAATCACACATCGTTTCCAGGTGTGTGATCACACACTCATCCCCAGCTGTCAGCACCATTCGACATGGATGAGGTACAACATTTACGTGGCTGTCAGTGAGGACAGAAATACGTACCCAAGCGGAAGCGATGCACCAGGATCCGGACCTACGGCTCCGGATCGCCCCTCCAGAACCAGCAGCTGTTGTGCTTTGACCACCGGGCGTTTCCCGCCACCTCTGCGGGACCAGAGGACGGCTCCGAGGCCTTCCTTCACAGTTTCCTGTCTGCTGACTCAGCAGCAGCTGTGCACACGTGCAGGAAAAGGAACGTGCAATAATTAATCTAGAGAGGCCCGGTGTGACCCTCAGGCAGTCAGACAATAGTCCGGAGGAGGACCGAGGCGCTCTGGGCGACACCGACCCCCCCCGAATGGAGGATATCAGGATTTGGAGGATATCAAAAGCTAAATTTGAGCCTGACGGTCACCCTGGCGCATGGCACCCCGGCAGACGATGGCGCACCAGCCGGCCGCCCATCATGAGCGCAACCACTGCGTCGCCGTGAGAGAGAGGCGGGCGGCGGCGCCAGTGCTCCAGAGCGGAGCAGCTGTTTGGAGCGCAGTGTGCCAGGACGCCGGAGTTCAGAGTAAATAAAGAAGGAGAGCTTCGCAAACAGAGATGAGACGATTCCACGCTGCCGCACGAGGGGGTAAACACACCAGGGCCGCACTGAGGGGTTGTCAGCACAGGAACGCATGCAGTACTACACAAACCTGCGCCCAAAATGGTTGTTTTTGGGACAGGACGAAACATGCTGCAGAAAGGCGTGCAGGAGTGACATAAAGGCACCAGACTCTGCTGCTGAGCCATGCGTTTATTTTATGAGCGTGGTGCGGGCGGGGCGGCGATATTGCATCAGAAATTTGTGAACAACATATGCAGCGAGCAGCAGCTGTAATCCCGTGTAATAGCAGAAAGCTCTGTGGCACAGCTGATACAGAATCTTTACAAGTCACTAATAATGAGCAACAGAGAAATGGATTATGGGGGGCACAGCTGTATCTGGGCCGCAGCGGCAGCGCGCAGTAACGGAGCTGGCATGTGTAACACAGAGGCGTGTGTTCCCCCAACATAAGCTAATGTGGAACTGGCAGGTTTTCGGAGTCAGCGGGAGTCCCACATTCAGCTCATTCCCACACTCAAAGAATTCCATTTACCAATTAGCATCAAGTTCAGTCCGCTCAGTCCACTTGGAACCGATGTTTTTAGGTCAGACCTTAGGTTAGGGTTGGGATAAAGATTTGGATTAATTCCAATTCTCACCCCAACCCTAACAGCAACCCAAACCCTACCCTAAACCCTAACCTAACCCCAACCCCAACTCTAACCCTCACCCTCACCCTTCTTTGGTGAGGGTAAGGGTTGGGGCTAGGGCTAGGGTCAGGGTTAGAGTTGGGGTTAGTGCAGGCATGGGCAAACTACGGCCCGGGGGCCACATGCGGCCATTTTAAACGTTTTAATCCGGCCCGCCGAACTTGACAAAATTAAATGACAGTAATTTAAAAAAGGCAGATTTTATTCATTTGATTTTCAGTGATTTGAGACTCATTCCAAAGTCAGATATTTTGTTGTCATGCTTTTCTTCATTTTCATTTGAAATTAAATCACATGTTTTCTCCATAT
>CAAE01014593.1:646556-770536 GCA_000180735.1 Tetraodon nigroviridis
GGGATCTGAGGCGGTGAGGGCTTATGGCCGGGGAGTGAGGGGTTGCGGCGGCAGGGCTGGGGGCCGGACAGGGTGTCGACGGAGTGCTTTTGGGATGCGGCCGCAGCGAGGGGGACTGGCAGCATGGTGACAGGTGGGCAGCACACGCGGCGGCGGGAGAGGCGTTCCTCTGGGGCGGGGTTGTAAGCGAAGGGCTTGGCTGCTTTAGACATTCTGGGCTCGGAAATGAGCTCCTCTAGCTCAACTGAAGGCTCGTTAGGCCTCTTCTGCACCTTTGGAGATTCACAAGCAAGTAAATTAGCGATGAAACACTTAATTCCTTGAAGGCTCATAAATGACACTAAAAGGTACTTGAGCAGCATAAATTTAGCAGTTCCCGCAATCCCTCTGAGGAAATCAGTATCGCAGAGAAAAGGAAGTTAAAAATGGAGCTGTCTGAGAACTTAAGCTGATGGAGACCGTAATTATCTGGCTTGGTGCAGCATCTGTTTGGCAGACGGCTTGATTGGCTGAATCACCTGGGCATTGTGAGCGGCATGGTGCTGCATGTCCACGGCGTGCGCGGCTCTGTGCGTCTGCTGCTGGGTGTGAGCCTGCGCTTGGGGTTGTTGCGACTGGTGACTCTGGTGCTGATGCTGGAGCTGCTGGTGCTGCTGGAGAGCGTACAGCTCCTGTTGCCGTAGAAACTGGGATCGGGAGTACACAGCGGGATGCTGGATGTGGGAGGGTGGGCCCCGGGTGTTGTACACAGGGGGCCAGAGTCCTGGCTGCTCACATTACATCTAATGAGAAAAAGGAAGAGGAATGTGGCAAAACTGGTTACATTAACAGAAAAATGCACACAGAAACTTTTCTTTTGGGTTCACATGAGCAGAACCACGTACTCGATGCAGAAACACCGCTACCCACATTTCTCATTATCCGCCTCCCACATACCCATAAACATTTAAACATCATTGTAGTCACTTTATTGCATCAACAACGACTAATGTCCTAATAAAAAAGAAAAAAAAAAAAAAAAACTAGCATTTTTTTGACTGCACAGAGCATCTCCCCAGGCAACAGCGATCCCACACTCTTCCCGGCTGTGAACAGAAGTGCCTGGAGAATTTTCTGGAATGCTGTGGAACAAAATGATCATGAAAAATCCATGATGGATGGATAAAATACTGGACCGGAAATGCAGGTCTGTCTCACCGGACCATTAGGCACATTCATGAGCTTGGCCAAAGTATGGAAGAGGGTCCAAACGGACCCAGAAGGAGGCTGAGTTCCCATGGCCGTGGACAAGCTTTTCTGTTGATACGCTGATTATCAGGGTAGATATCTGCTATTATAGTTTTCTTTCTAGACACATTTCTGCTGTTTAATGGCATTTGTTGCTCTCAGAAGAATGCGGCAAAGGGGCTGCTGGTCACTTCAGGAGCACATGCGGCTGTGAATGGGACCATTGTCATGAGGTCGAACAGCAATCCTTATGGGATCGCCACCCATGAAGACAAAAGTCGTGTCTTACCCAGGTGATGGGTGGCAGGATGAGCAGGCGGCTCGGTTGGCAGGACCACCAGCTGGGCAGAGGGGTCCTGAGGAAGAGGCAGGACCGGCTGCAGAGGGCCCGGCATGGCTGCAGAAAACCCAGGGGGCAAATTCTGGTGCAGCGCAGTGTGACCAATGCCTGCTAATAAAAGGACAGCCATACGTGTAAACTCATATACCAAAATTAGAATGTGCGAATAAAATATGATGGTGACATTTCTTTAATATGGCTGCTTTACGTAATCTCCTGTCTTCAATTTTTAAGATCGGTTCATGAAGTTTTACAGCCTGACGGTGAATAAATCTCATCTTACTCTCGGCAGTGATTAATACTGTCTCACCATACGAGTGTCCTGTCATCCAGAGAGATGGGCTTCCAGTTCTGGGCATCCAATGATGGTGAGCGGAATGTGCAGAAGGATCTCCTAATTGGCCTGACTGAAGGGAAGTCCCACCTGGGACCATCAGATGAGAGGGTAGGTCTCCGTGACAGCTGTTGGAGGGGTGGATTCTCGCAAACTCCACCCTTTCCTTGTTGTCCCTGGTGTGGGGATAAAACAAAGAAATCCAGACCACTCAGCAGAGCGTTCCTAAGAATGAAAGATTTTACGAAGCCCTGAGCAGCGCCTTACCGAATATATGCGTCTCTCTCTCTGTCCAAGCAAGTTAGATTTATTTGTTCTCCGCTCAGCCGTTTTCTCTCCTCCTCAGTGGGATCTGAGGGATACAGGGAGCGTGGTGGTCCTGGGAGACAAACATTAGCTTAACTGTTAGCATTGGCTCTTTTGTTCCCTGGTGGGACAATATTCCCAGGTCTCTCACTAGTTCTAAAAATACTACCGTCATTCATCAGAGACTCGAAGCAGCGACATCTTTTCTGTTTTACAAAACGTGCATCATTAAGAAGTTGGAATCAGGGTGCACATACTTCACCAGATTTGTTTTTAACCTTTTCGCTATGTCTTTGGATAAAGAAGATTTGCGCGACCTTTTGGATTCCTTCGCGATCTCCTCACCTTTGACAGAGGGATGGACTCTGCCCTGTCTGCTGCTGGAATGACTGTCTGCTGAGTGACATGGCGGTTCCCTCTGTCTGGCCACGGCCACAGCGATTCCGACCGGCGGCTGCGCACCTCGCTTTCCCCGTGGCCGGCGTCACCGATATCCCGACTCCGCCCACTGTAATCAGGTCGCTCGCTGTCATTAGCTGGGCCTTTCCTGGAGGGCAGAGTTTGTTTGCTGCCCTGCATGGCGCAGCTCCCTCCGGCGGGACTTGATTTGAGGTTTCCCAGCCCCCCAAAGGGGCTCTTCTGGGAGAGGAGCAGAGGCTGCTGCTGGTTGCTGTACTTTAACAAGCTTTTCATGGCGCTGCTCTCCCCCTGTGTTGGGCCCTGGGGTTCAGGGTGCTGCTGCGACTGCTGCTGCTGCTGACTGAGAACAGGTGCAGCAGGAGGCTGTGGAGGAGGCAGGCTAATTCCTGGCTGCGGCTGCTGGGAATGCTGTCCCCCGGTATTCCCCAAGTCCATGTATGTCTTCCTCTGCTCCTCTTCAGGCTGTGACATGTGATGTGGAGGCCTCATTGCCCAGGGCGGCACCGCGGGCTGCTGGTGTTGATGCTGCCCACCGCTGTAGCCGTACGGAGACATGTCCATCTTTCTTTTCAGCTCCTGACTCGTTCCCTGATTCAACTCAGCAGGAGACGGAGCGTCAGGGCCCGGTCGGCCGTGTTGCTGGTGCCGTATTCTGGCCACCTTCTGACCATCCCTCTGCAGGGAGCAGCTACCTGCAGGAGTGGGACCGTGGGATGCTCCTGCACCGCCATGTTGACCCATGTTTTTACCTCCAAGTGGGGAGGAGTTCGGAGGCGGCCCGGAATGGGAACAGTCTCTATAAGGAGAGGTGTTGACTGAATGAGGGACAGAGTGTCCAGATTTGTGCCCCTGGGGCAGCGAGGACCTGAAGACATCCATGTCCACGGTGCTGTTAATGCACTCAGCACTACGTGAGCGCACGACCTGGTGCTGCTGTTGGGGGTGTGCCGGCTGCTGCTGCTGGGGAGGTGGAGGAAGCTGTGAGGGTTGCAGGTGTTGGTGGTGCATCCAGTCTGGAGCCTTCTCCGTCTTCCTGTAAGCATGCTGCTGCTGCTGCTGCTGCTGCTGCTGCTGCTGCTGCTGCTGCTGCTGCTGCTGCTGGTGTTTTCTATGCCAGCTGCTATGATGCCCACCCCCACCCCCACCACCTCCACCACTCTTCTCTATTTCTTTGTCTTTCATATTGCTGCCTCTCCCTCCAACACCCTGGTAGTCAGGATTACCAAGTTGGAATGGTCCGCCAGATTTGTCCCCCAAGTCCGCCACGGACGGCACAAACGTAGGCCCTGTAACTTTAGGATCTCGACCCACGTTTGTCTGCCCCCTGTCATGTGGGGTGGGATTGGGTAGAGGGGCCGGCGGAGGTGAGCAGAAGAAGTCTGGGTGGTGGTGTGTATGGTGGGAATGATGTGGGTGGTGTGGATGACTTGGATGGAGCTGAAGGCAATGGAAACCCCCTGGATGGGGATGTGTATGTGGGTGGGTATGAGGATGTGGTTGGGGGTGTGCTCCTCCAGCAGACCCCATATGTAAAGGAGGGGGTACAGAATATGACAGAGAGTGGTGGAGGGGTGCCTGGCTCCTTTCCAAACAGTCCGAAGATTGTTCACTTATCCTCATCTCGCCACTGATCGCCTCTTTTGTGCAGCGACTGCTGCTGTTGGACCCCATATGCCTGCTGTGGCCACTCCCCCCACCCCCCATTGGGCCAAGCACCGTGCCCTCCCCTCCACAGGTGGACATGGAAGCTTTACACCCTGCTCCAGGTCCGGCATCCCCGTTTTGCATCTTGCCATTGTGCAGGCAGGCGCTGAGGGGCTTGCCCATGCTCTGAGGGTGGTCCTTGCCATATTCCATTGCAAGCGAGGCTTTGTGCCTCTCCATCCCCCGGCTACTGACCTCCTCCAGGGGCAGGGAGTGCTGGGGGTAGAGCGAGTGGTGCTGATGGGAGTGTGAATGGTGTTGGTGGGTGGGCTGGGGTGGTGGGTGGCTGTGGTGCTGTTGGTGATGCTGCTGCTGCTGCTGTCTCTCTTTAGCGTCATGTTTGCTACTGGACCTCTCCTTGTCTTTGACATGTCCCACTCCTCTCTCAACAGAACCATCTTTAAGACCCTTGTGAAGCCCTGTCCCAACCCCGGGGTCTCTGTCTCTGCTACAGGACCCCTGAGAGTGGCCCGGACCAGCCCTAGACATCGGCGGCAGGCTGTGATTGGTTGAGATGAGAGGCGGCTGGGAGGGAAGGCCCCGAAGATAGAAATTCTCTGCAAAATTGGAATGATAAAAACAAATGCATCAGTGAGAAAATCAAAGCAAATGACTCAATCTAATATCGGTCTGTTTATTTGCTGTCCCCCGGCATTAAAGACTAATAACTAATTTTGTCAGATTACACATCATGCTGCGCCTTACCTTTTTGGGTGTCATAGAAACGATGCTGCCCATAGATAACTCCACTGTTGGCATGGTGATCCAAGTGGCTCATGGGAAGGAAAGTGTGGGCCAGACTCCCTGAGAATCGAGGATACCCTGGAGCTGCTGTCATGTGTAACAGCAAAAGAGAAAGAGAAAGAGGGGGAGAGAGAAAGAGAGATGATCAGGCTAAAAAAAAACCACCAAGATGCAAAATTTAGGTCCAGTACAGGAGAAGCTTTGTTTGTCATATTTGCTTTTCCCATCAGAGTAGAACCCAAGCGGGAGTAGCCTTCTGATGAATGAGATTTGTCTATGAAGCACAGGTCTGTCTTTTATCTCACAACCGTCAGCCCGTCTAACAATGGAGTCTGGGCTGGGTGGTTGACCTCCGCTGACCCGCCCCACAGGTGGATGTAGATCCAGACCGTGTCGCAAATTTAAATGCGTCATTCAAATTTCAGCATGGTGTTGAGGGGAAAAAAAGCTGTTTGAAGGTGGAATAAAGAGACACTGTGAATGAACAGCCCAGTTCAACATTAGGACAAAGAAAAACCATTACTATGACAACCCTCTTCTGCTCTAATTGAGTAACATTGAAACAACAATGCAAAATCAATTAGCCTGCTTGTACCAGATAATTAACATGAATGCAAAAAAAAACAATATTTAACAACAAAATATAGCATTTCGTAACTGTTGGAAAAGGCAGGAATATGACAGGGGTAACACACGCTGACACACACACGCTGCCAGAGCACCTAACGACTTGAGCGCGATCAAGCTAAACTGCACATCTTCTGTCCATCAGCGGCAGCTTCCTAATGACTTGTGAGAGGTGCGGCTGCTTTGGTGTCTTTTTTATCCCGGCCTCTGCACCTGTCTCACCCTCCGGCCTCCATCTCAAACACAGCTCGGCGGCAGCGTTAAAGCTGGTGGGAGAGCTGAGGAGGGGGAAAACGTGGCTGAATGAAAGAGAGAAGTATTTGTGTTGGCAAGCGTGCGATATGATCCCTGAAAGCGCAGATGCAGTTCATTTGACTGCCTCTCTGTGTGTGTGTGTGTGTGTGTGTGTGTGTGTGTGTGTTTTGGGTTTACAGTCATGAATGTGTGACTTCTGGACGGTGGAACAATGGGGCCGGTGCTGTGAACGGGGAGGAGTGTTGTGGTGGGCTTAATGACCCCGTCTCAGGGCAACCTCGGCATGCTCCCATCTTAATTAAAGAAACAGGCAGAAAGGGCAAACAGACCTTCAAGAACACCGTAGTCTTTCTTGCCCGGGATGGGCAATGTCATCATCACTATATACTCTCCCCTTTTCTTTTTTTTTTTTTGCATATTTTTTTCCTTTTTCCACCTTTGTGTCTTTTGATTGATAAGCAGACAAATTTTATCCGCACTGAAAGGAAAGAAACAGAGGAGAGGAGAAGGTTTTTACTTCAGCAAGATGTTTTTTTCTGATTTCAGGAGGCAGGAAAGCAGAGAGAGGTTTAGCGCTCTCTTTTATCCGAGCTGTGAGATTTTTTTTTTTCCTGCAGCAGCATGTTGTTTGCGAGCGTGACGACTGACGGCGTAATCCCGTTTCACAGCGTGGTCTGGCTGTGCCCGATAATGCCATCCCGCTCGGTTTCAGCATGCCCTCTGCTGGGGCGGTGAGAGGGGGACTGCCGGGTACGGCGGAGCCCATTCAGCCATTAATCTGGCCGGGACGAGGGAAGCTGCCATCGCCGTGAGCGGGGCCTCGCTGCAGGCTGCTGACTACACAGCAGCCTCGCTCCCTCACACGCCCTCTGCACACACGGCCACACTGGAGAGTGGATGACAGAGGGGAGGTTGGCAGTGTAATTCCCTCCTTTCCACAGGCGGAGCAGAAGCGAGAGGCAGAACAAACAGAACTGCGTCCCAGGGATTTCCACAGCATGGTGGGGGGAGAGAGGGGAGAGGGGCAGGACACAGAAGAGAACCTGAATCACTTTCTGAAACCTTTTCTCCACGTTTACACATTTACCAGTCCACTACTATGTTTTTAATTTGTCTTCTCTTGAAGACTAAATGAGGAAATGCCGAATTGGATGGAAGTTTTTTTTTTCCCCCTAAAAAAATGGGGGTGGGAACAGAGAGATACATGAGGAAAAAAAGAGAGCATGGCAGGAGAAGACCAAGACCAAGTGAAGAGGAGGAGCAGTCTTAGCTGCCTGTCAGGTCTGCTAATTGAGAAAAAGTGACAGAACCATCAAGGCTGAGCGGAAGAAGGAGGGGTCTGGCAGAGGATGGGCAGGGCTGCCGTAGATCTCTCCAGGTCTGACTAATTGAAAGGAAAAGATGCAGGCTGGCATGAGACAGAGAGGGAGAGAAAGAGAGAGAAGAGGAGAAAGAGGGGGGAGAGAGAGAGGGAATGAAAGAGGCAGCAGGAGGAGGAAAGAGGGGTGGGGGGTGAGGCTTAAAACCTACAAAAGGAAAAGCAAGCAACAGAAGGAAAGATGGACAACTGAAGATAGGCTTGGAAAGGCGTATCAAACAGAAGTGGATTAGACAGGTGTGTGCAGGCGACTGCAGCGCACGCGCGCGCGTGCACGCACGTGTGTTTGTGTATTTGTGTTGACAGAGATATGACACTGCGATTGTCTTTGGCATATTGTAAGAAGCCATTTGGACCCGAGCCAGCTGGCCCGGAGCCTGCGAGCAGCCTGCAGCTTTTCGGTTTCCAGGACTTTTTTTTTTTTCTCTTTTTAATTTCTCCACCCGGTTAAATCACTGGAGTTTATTCAAACGGAGGAATAAATCCTTCAAAACCCCAAAGGGCATAATATATTCCCTCCCCCAACCCCAAAACCCCCCTCACCTTTAGGAGAATGGTCAATACAGCGTGTTTTTAACTGCTGCGTCTGACCCTGTTAGTGGTGTGTGTGTGTGTGTGTGTGTGTGTGTGTGTGTGTGTGTGTGTGTGTGTGTGTGTGTGTGTGCTGTTTGCAGGTTGTGGGGCTGGGGACTGCTCCATGTCAACGAGAGTCCCCACAAAGATAGTACAAAAGTGTGTGTGTCATTAAAGGAACCACCGCCAGTTCACACAATGGTGGAACTGGGAGAAAACCCTTTTAATTCTTGCCACCCAGTGACATCATGAAAGCCACTAATGGTTCGGTTCTTGGCGCTGTCATCCTGTACAAATATCTGAGTATTTGTAGAACAGAACACAGTTTTCTTTTCCAAACATAATAAATCTCGCAGCAAAAGTCAACACGGGCTTTTCTTTACCAAATTCACTGACTCCAGAGTTATCCAAACGGACCAGAGCGGCGCTGTTATTTATAATGTCAGCCGGCTACTCCTTCCAGATTCATCATCCTAAGAGAAATGTGGCCTGTGTGCATGGCTTTTTCCTGGCCCAGATGTCCTCAAATCACATCCCCGCTACAGCTGCACTAATGAGGATTAGGTTCAAGCACCGCTCTCGTCTCTCACCCAACCAAAATACAGCATTTGTTTTTCTTAAACAGAAGAATAAAAGCTCAATCAGGCTTGTGTGTCATGTAGCAAGTAACCAGTGAGAGTAATTTGTTTTGATCTTGTTATTTTTTTCATCGGGAGTCTAAAGGTTGGTGGTTAAACCGATGTCGGTTTCTCCGGCTGCGGAGAAGCGGCGCGCCGGAGGAACACGCGGTGTTTAGGAGTGACGCGTTTGGGTCTCAGCAAGCTTCGTTATTTGACGAGCTGGGAGTGAGAACAGGCTCGGGGATCATCTCTGAATACAAGCCGGAGCCGCGCTGCCTGGATCTGCATGCAAACGGCCGCTTTAAGTGCCTGTAAAGCACTTGTAAAGAAAAGAAAACAGGGAATAAAACAGAAACCCAGAGAAGGTTACAAGTGAGACGCTACCGTCCTGACAGGCGAGCAGGAGTTGGCGTCTGCTCGGCTGCTGGTGGGGTTCTGCCGACACCCGGAGAGAGGAGGCGAGAGTCTGGGTAATTGTGCCGCTCGTTTTGATGACTTGCTTTTTATGCAAAACAGGGAAAAGACAATATGCAATTATCCCAAGAAGGGAACAGCTGAATGCGGTTGATGAACAGTCTGGACTCAATCATGCTCTTAGTGCGTTATATGCAATTAAACTGCAATAGAGATAATGGCCTCCATTGCCAACTGAGTAATAATCCCAGTCATAATCACCTCCATTACTTTTATTAGGCTTGGCATCATCGACATCACTCTTATTAATATTATTCTACTCTTCCACAAAGAAATAAATGTTTGACAGTGAAACCCTGAAACGGGGGACGTAGCTGGGAGGCATCCGCTGGCTTAACACGTTCACAAAACAGACAGAAGCTCAGCTGCGATGCACTCATTCAGCCCCAGTCGCACATCACGCAACTGGGGCGCCGCTGATCAGTGACCAGAAATAACAAACGCCCCCCCCACCTCCCCAAGACTAACAGCTGGGCTATATTTAGATGATAAATAAACAGAAGACAGCTGAAAAAGCAGGGGCCCGATGATTTAAGACTCTGGTTCACAAGGCGTCATGTGACTGAGTAATTAGCAGAAAATTACAGACGTGCAGAAGCAGAGGGAGGGTGGACGTCGCCCTCGTGCACGTGCGGGCGACAGTGAACAGAGCTCCTACGGCAGAGTAAGCGTCGTTAAAATTCCTGAAATACCTCAGCTGCTTAATCTTTCCACTTTATCCTTGTCTGACTCCAGCCAGAAATGTGTCGGAACGAGCGTTTCTGTCGTTCTGACTGCGCACGAACGCCGCTGCGCTCGAGTGTTGGGTGGGAACCCTCCCGTTAAGCTGTGGCGGAGACAGCATGTGAACGCTCGGCAAACCCTGCAAGCATTTATTGACCCACATGTGCACGTGCATGTCCTTGGCTACACTTTTGACCCCGCTGTTTCCATCCAGGAACCGTAGCATCGCGGCCCCGTCCCAAACATGCCGGGTCTATTTTAGCGCGCAAATAAAAGGGCGGGAATCTGGAGCTCGTTAGATGATTACAAGCCCCGTTTTAGTGGAGACCTTAAAATACACAATATCCGTGTAACAATACACCGAAAACGAGATGAATTTCCCGTCGTAGCGCTCAGACAGAGGGAGAAGCTGTGTGTGTGCGCCAGAGCTGAGGTACCTTCATGCGAATGGGGGAACCAGATTTGTGAAGCGCTGGAGTGGGGTCCACCCCGGAAGGAGGGCGAGGAGGGCGAGGAGGGCGGCCGTGACGGGTGTGACGGGTGGGAAGGGGCCGTACCCAGACTACTGGCCAGAAAGGTTCCCATGAAGGAGGCGGAGGAGTTGCCCATCAGTCCGCTGCCTGCATTTCCACACGGACAAAAGGGAAGCAGAAGAGACGTGGTTAGCATTAGCGAATATTAGTGTTAGCATTAGCGGCGTGCGTGTACATTCTGACCAGATGTGTGACTAAACACAAAGACAACAGCTTTAGATCAGCGGCCAGCGAAGACTGAATGGATAAAACAACAGTGAGGTTTCATAACAGCCGGGGAGGGTGTGTGTGTGTGCGTGCACGCGCGTGTGTGTGAGATACACTCCTCCCCTTCGCTGACATTGGAGTCCTCCCCCCACTCGTCTCCTCGCCCCCCACACCGCCCGCCCGCCTCTCTCCACGGGCAGAGAGAGGTCTCATCTCACAGCTGAGTACACACTTTCTCTAGGCTCTCTCCCTCTCGCTCTCACACACTTTTGCTCCCGCTCCCCTCTCAGTGTCCCTTTCTCAATTTCTCTCCCTCCCTCCATTATGTTACGCTCTCCATCTCTCACTTTCATGCCCTCAGTCTCTCTCATGACTCTGCTAGGTTTCTGCTCGTCACCATCTCTCTTTCATTCCTCCTTTGCCTCAGCATGACTCGGTCAATTTCTTTGATTCCAATTTGGTCTTTTCCTTCCTTTCTGTGGAATTTCCTCTTCTGTTCTTAAATTTAAACCCTTCTTTTTTGCTAAGCAGACTAATGGCACCAGTAGAGTAATCTGTCCCTGACTCGCTGAACTGTGTGTTTAACAAGAGTATGATGAGTAATTGACCATCCGTAGCAGCGCCTGTGTGACTGGAGGCTGATTGTCTATTATGCATTGCAAAGGGAGTCAGAGAAAACACACTGATTAAACACTGCTTAAATTACATTCCCATTACGCATCCACCAGTGCACTTGAGTAAGTGGCCCGGGCGACCCGTTCTCTGCACGTTCATCCCCTCCGAGTCTGCATATGTACAACGGTGGCTTGGTCTCCTTAACGTCTGAGTCCAAACAAGAATCAATCCCATTCGGGGGACGGTGAGAACGGTTCTGCTTGGATCTGCAGCTGAGAGCAGCCTGCAAGCAGACAGTAAGGAGAAACCCATCAATGCCACACTTGTTCTGGCGTAGAACCGCAGGTCATAAGGTGGGAGACTCAGGCATGGACACACACTCACACATGCTGATGCACTTGTGTCAGACCATTTTACAGCTTCTTTTCGTATAATTCGTGCAATACAAAGTCTCCATGAACACCTATGGTCGCTGCCCAATCTATCCACTAGGTGGTGCTACTGATGGCTTGCAATTGGCTGAGAAGAAGATTCATTGGGTTATTATAAATTATACATTTTTAATTACTTTTTCATTTCAGAACTACTATTACGGCACCAGAACTAGGACCTGAACTCGTGTAATTCTAAACCATACACTCTCTATAATGTGTATCATTGTCAGAGTCATTGTTGCCTCATGAAGACACCAGTGAGAGGCTGTTGCTACTCCAAAATAAAAGCCTGCACAGACTGCTATTATTGTATTCTGATTCTTTGTGAATGAAAGAAGAATAAAATCAATGAAGGGTTTTGTGCACTGGTACAAATCAAATACAGAACATCTACACGCAAACAGAATATCTATTACAAACATTTGCTGGAAAACACACACACACACACACACACACACACACAGCAGTTCAGCACAGTAGTTTGGCACAATAGATTGCACCATCTATTGCCAAGGGCCAACGTCACTCGTGCTAGTGCAGGTGGTCTAATATTTAAAACAACGTCGCTGAGGTTTTTTTTTCCTGTTTTTAGCCTCCTTCACCACTTTTCCCTCCCCCACCGTCACCTCCTCTAACCCCTAATCCAGTGGATTACTGCTGGCGGGAGTCTGTGGAGTGGAAGGTGAGGGTTGAGGGCAGTGGAAAGGAGGGGTGGATTGTGGCTAGCTTGCTTGCTAGACACACATCCATTACCCATCATCCTTCCTGGGCTGCGCCGCACGGCCCTCTTCCTGCCTGTCGCCCCAAGGAAGCTTTCCTTAGTGCCTCCAGCTCCCATAAATCAGATAATCTTTCTGCATTATTAAAAACTCAACCACAGAGAAAGACAGGGGGCGACATAGAGAGGCCACAGAGCTGCCAACCGTGCAGGGGAGGAGATGCCCGGCGAGGTGCCGTTTGAAATTTGAGGAGGTTGCTGAAGAAAAACCATAAGAAAATGTTGGATCCACAAGGCGACCAGACCAAGGGCAATCCAGATTTGTAACAGGGTCTAATGCAGGGGTAATTTCCCAGTGGAACCGCAACAGAAATTATATCTTTAATACTCTGACCCAAGTTTGTTCAGCTGCATATTAAGGTGCAAACTGGCATGTGCTCCTGGACAGCAGAAGGGCTGAATGTGGCCCCCCCAGGCCATCAAAGACCGCCCAGCGATGCAAACCTAAACTGGTGATATTAACTAAAAGAGAAATGGTCCAAAGGTCACCAGCCCTGGGAGAACCCGGGAAGCCACTGCCACCCCAGCTTCTTTAAAAAGCCACTTTCCCCACTCATGGTTATTTTAACCAGATATAATTTTATGCGGTTAGTTTTAAAGGAGCGCTAACGGTGTATTAGTAACATCTTTTAAGATAATCGGGTCATGTGCATCCTAATCGGCACCGATCCCTGACAGCAAACGAGATTAATCCTATTAGAGAATTAAAGGAGAACTCCGATCACGGGAAGCCTGCCTCCCTTCCTGACATCCAAACATTCCACCCTGACGCACTCTTGGTGCGCACATAACCTTTGGAGGTGGATGTGATGCTCCGCCCACGCTCGCCCATAGATCGGTACGAGCTGTAGGAGTCTGGTTTCTGAGCAGGAATGAAAAGGGACATGCATACAAAGGCAGTAATGTGGGCCCAGGCAGAGGCCCCTGTGGACGGGCAGCGAGAACAGCAGGCAGGGAGTCCGAGCAGGCAGAACGAAGGCCTGGTTGTCATGGGAACAAAAGAGAAACAGTGCTCGAGGCAAGGCGGCTGAATGCGATCCTGTACGACAGCAGCGGGCAGATGCGGTCAATTGCGTGCTGTGCAGAAATCAGCAGCCCTGCAACCTACCTTAAAGCCCCACCCCAGCCTGGGCTTCGCATCTAATCTGCTTTCATTTGTCATTCGGTGAGGGGGAGAGGTGTCATAATCTTTGTCCTGTAGAGAATAATCTGAACCCATCATCACCCCCAGCCATAAGTCACTGTTGAGGTTGAGTGCTCATTTGGGGCGGAACAATAGGATGCGAACGATTGTCTCTCTGTAACTGTAGGCCAAGAAATCATGAGGGACAAAAAAAAGAAAAAACTGAGAAGACAACAAGCACCCACCCACAACATGCTGTTCTTTTGAATGCTGGGAATCAGATCAAAATTCCATCCTGAACAAACCCACGCCCAATAATTCTCACTTGTGCACTTGCAAACCAACGCGGGCGAGCGAGCGGCTACCGTCATTGTTTTCACGTGCATCTGCTTGTAAATGGTGAGCGGAGCCGTCTCTGCAGTTCTCCGCCTCGGTCTGAAGGGAGGGATGGACCTGTCGTTGACAGGAGTGATGATGAGTGAGGGGAGTGATAGCGGTGCAAAGATGGAGGAAAACTGCAGGTGCACCTCAGAACAATGCATCTGCGCTTCTTTTGCAGAGACTTAAAACTGGTCAAAATGCAGTTTTCTGATTTCTGCTAGCTTGAGCATGATTCACATGCTTGGGCCCACGCAACCGAGGTCTGCTTAGGCTTTGGTTCACTCTTGTTGAAACAAAAGGACATTTTGCTTTTAAATATAAAGCACCGCATAGTAGTGAGGTAGGACCTGAACGCAGGTATGAAAATAATTAATCCACAGAAAGAGAACGTGGTAGGGCTAGCAACTGGCTCTGCTAATGTTAGCCAGAGGCTAGATTACAAATCACGCTGCACAAGGGTTATCTGCTGTAAAATCTGAGCGCCAGACGCAGGAAAACTTGGCACACATGTCAGAGTAAACCAGGGTCAAAGTTTTTAAAATGCGTCTAATGTGTCTCATTCAAAAACTGACAAAAATTATTGAGTAACAGAGTTGTCTACTTTAATGATGCATTTACTTTTAAATGAGAAGTGAGGACCGACTGGGTCTAATTACTGATGTTTCATAAGTTTCCCCGATGCTGATGCCGTCAACCTGCTCCTTAGAAATTAGCCTAGAAGCTGCCACAAGGGCAGAAGAGAAGAAATGAAAATACCTAAATCATTAATAACGAGCGTTATCACGAGAAACAACGTCACGGAGTCAGCAGTTGGCGCCATGTGGCAACCAGCCTCAGCGCACAACAGAATGATTACAGCACACATGTTCTCCCCCTGTCATGCACTTTGATAAACACACCCCTTTTGCGTCCTCTCTCACAAATTTCAATTAATAGCAGCAGTTTTACCCACCACTCAGCATAAAAGTTGAATAGCGAGAGGACAAACAAGGATACTGCGCGAGACACCAAGACGCGGACCCAACCGATGAAGACGTGTGAGCGCTAACTTACCCAGTGAAAACATATTGAGCGTCTGTGAGACATCAGACTTTCCTACCATCGCCGCTTCACGTTCTGCCGGAGACCAAGAGAGCCAGACTTTCCATATTCCCTCATAAACACACAAGCGAGTTTCTGACCTCTCGGGGAAACTGCCTGGAACTGGGTGAGCGAACGCACCAGCAGCCCCAGACAGACTGTGCATGCTATGCTGGAGGGCCACTGACTAACCCAGAGCCGACTTCCTCGCAATAAAATGTGGAAGGAATTTCAAATGGCTATTAAAGGATGGGGGCGGGGGGATTTCCTTCAAACAATCATCTTGAAAACATTTAAACAACTGGTAGCCAAAATGCTCTCAACATCAACTGAAGTAACGGGGTTTTTTTCCTCTGCTTCCCACCCTTGCTCGTGTGGATTTGGGTCGGTGGGTGGTTGAACAGTTGGGCAGTTGCGTCTGTCCCTAAAAGTCGAGTCGGAGGCTTGTCGGATCACAAGCATATTACAGTGAGCGAGAGGGAACAGGCGGTCAAGTCCTGGAGCCGGGCCCAGTGCAGGGGTGGGGGAAAGTGCCAGCAGCGCACGCCTCCGACACTCTCCGCACTGCGTGCCTGTGGGGTGAGTTTAGTGGATGTGGTCAGCGCGGGGGTGGGAGAAGGGAAAAGGGAGCGGCAGAAGCAGTTGGAGGAGTAGATGTGAGAACAGAGTGTCTGCACCAGAGGCCCACAGCCAGAGGAGGGGGTACGGACCGAGAGATTGGACTCGAAGTGCAGATAAGGGTGCGAGCAAATGTGAGAAAGTTTGAGAGCGAAAGAGCGGCAGAGCGTGTGTGGGAGTGCATGCTGCCAAACATATGCGAGGCCAGTGTGTGCGTATGGTGGTCGTCTCGCTGAAGTTGACAGCCCGTGTTTGCTGAGTGGCTTCTGCGGTCAGCCCCCCACCCCCCTATCCTCTTCCCGATTGAAGGGATGGCAGAGTTGTAAGCGTTCTGGGATTTTTTTGAGGGGAGGGGGGGAAGCACAAGTGCTATGCAAATAAAGATCGTCTTGGGGAGGTCAGCCAAAGCACCCCGCCCACTTCACCCAGCTGTTTATACGGAACACAAGTCGACACGATGGGATAACAAATTCTAATCCTAAACAAATTATTCCAACCGACGAGTCTCGGCTTGGCTAGGGAGCCGAAAAACAACAATGGCAACATCCAGGATGCACTGCTAGAACAAAAATACTGTTGGATATTATTTTCATTTGGAAGAGGCAAAGTGAAGTCAAGGAGCTCGAAAACCTACTGATTTATTCGCATTCATGCCCTTTCTATCCACAGTCAGAGGAGCAGAATCGGTTTATCTCGTGCACCTCAAAAATCTCCTCAATCCCTCGGAACGACGAGAGGCGCCGGAGGGCGGCGAACGAAAGGAAAAAGTTCCTGCTGCGATTTACAGAGCAGGACAGACATTAACAACGCAGCTGTCGACCGATGAAGCAGCCAGGAACGGTGGAGCCGATACAGGAGATAACAAATGGTGTGAGAGTCAGCGGCTCTGGGTAGGCTGCCGGACATCTCGCAGGTTGGGAGCTGAAGTTGGGGACTTCCGCCCAGCTTCTGGTGAAAAATGCAGCACTTTGCTGAGTCAATGGCCTCATCTGTGGAGCCCAAGCAGACATTCCAGACTGGGACACAGGAGGTGGGAGGACAGATTGGAAAAAAGAACCAGGACTAAGCCAGGACAAATAAGTTCAAGGCCCATTACCCTTCCGTATACAGCCTCCCACGCATGCACATTCATATCCCCCACTCATACAACCCACAGCTAATAGCGCACACAGGAGAGGCCATGTCACAACACAAAACTCTGCTTTTAATTTCTCCCATTCTGGCTGTCTCTGTCAGCCCAGGAGGACATGATGTCAGAGGAAGTGTAGGTTACCACAGACCAGGACAGTGTTCCTTGACATGGACGCTTGTGACAGGATGTTTTCACCGTCCTGCCCCCCCCCACCCCCACCCCCATATTAAAAAACCCCCTCTTGGTTCAGGCAAAACAAAAGCCTTCTGGGTCATTAAGGCCTACTTGTACGGCTGGTCGGGCCACTCTCTGTGCTGGTCTTTGTACTCACACTCCTCAAGGAGAACCATTAATTATCTGTCCAATCTTAACAAACGAGCGCTTTTTTAAGTGACCCATTGTTTCGCAGATGCGTTTCAGGTCCTCTTTATTTCCGAGGCATGAATCTGCAGCCGCTGCAAGTGGGACTCATCCATCCTAGCTCTCATCCACACATTAAACATCCACAATTTTTCTTTTTTGCTGTACCTCTGTCTCCGTTTTCCTCTCCATAGTTTGTCTCGGTGTTCCTGTTTCATGACACACACACACACACACACACACACACACACACCCAAACACAAAGAGAGCCGCCCACAGCTGCGTCAGGCCATCTCTTTAACAATCCAATCTGTTTTCTTTCCCATGATGTTTCCCACTGGCACAGGGAGGAGAAAATCAGATTTACTCCCCCACAGGGCCCATGCAGTTGCACTGATATGGAAAATGATTTCAGTGCTGCTCCAGCCCATAAACATTATTTTGGTCTCCCCTGTTAATGACACATTTCTTCCCAGCATTGCGGATCTCACAGAGGAAGAGATGAGTGTAACGGGGGATCGAGAGAGGGAGGAAGAGGGGAGGAATCCTCAAGGGCCGCTCATGCACCGGGGGAGTCCTTCACCCCTCTGACTGCTGTCCAGACATCCTCTCACCCTCTCCGTCGCTCACACATGCCTGTGGAAACGCGTTCGCCTGCTGCACGCTCGTCAGCCATGCAGGAACTTAAATTTTCACGGTCTTCAAAGACACACACACACACACACACGAAAAAGAGAAAAATCAGAGCACAACGTTGCCCCCCCACCCCTCCCCTCCAGGATTTCTCACCTCTCTCTCTCTCTCTCTCTCTCTCTCTCTCACTGTCAGCCTGATTCCAAGCACGCTGCATTTGGCTCCGGGGCTCAAAGCAGCGCCACTACAACTGTGTCACAGAGCCTGAGAAGCTTTTATTGCCGGCTGCAGCCAATACAGCAACTGTCTGCTGTCCGCCTCAAATGCGGGAATAACATTTGTACCTTTAGCGAGTCACAAACACCGCTTGCCAGAGGCACCACGTCAATGAAAGGATGTCGTCCTGAGACTTTGACACCAATTGTTTGGTACAACAGCATTAAAAAAGAGGCTCCAGCAGGCCGGTAGCAACACTAAACCTCCCATTTGGCCCAGATTAGAGCCCATATGGAAGACAAAATCTGTGGGCGATAACAGGAAACACCAGCGTTACTTACAACTAAAAAATTCTCACACGTCTCCATGTTCAAATATGGGATTTTCATGGTTCTCCTCTTCCACTGGAAACATCACGTGGAATGTTCTGGATCTGGTTTGCTTTACGGGCGATGACTGATCTGTCTAAATCCATTGGTTTTGTGTTCTGGCCATGGGGATGGATGGGTGACTAACCGGCTTGCGTGCCATGTTTCTGCCGACGCAGCCAGAGCTCAGCCAAGCAGGTCGTGGACACAGATGTGCCTGGAAGTGGGGAACAGGCGGGATAAAACCCACCCTCAGCACTGCTCTCTAATTAGTCCCCTGTTAACTTTTGAACTTAATTGGTTAATTGAGATGTGGTTAGGCTGGGCAGGTTTCCTCTCCCCTAAGGTGACCGTAAGACCCCGGGATTCCAGCCTGGCCCCGCCTGGCACAGGGGGGCGGCTCACTCTCTCCTCCGGAGCATCCCTCCGGATCGCTCCGGAGCGCCGCCGCCACCGCCGCACGGGAGGCAGTAAAACTGCGATTTGCGAGCGTGTCTGAGCAGAAACCGTAGCCGTAGCGCGGCACATATGCTGCTGCCACATCAAAGCGGCTCCCTGACTGCTCAGTCCTGGGTGGTCCGAGCCTCTCGTCTCTCGTCTCTCGTCTCTCGTCTCTCCACCGGCGCTTCCACAAAAAGAGCTGCAGAGACGCAGAGTGTGAATGTGGGCGGATGCTGCCTCACCGCAGCCCAGAGCCTCCTGTCGAACAAATCAGTTTACTTTGGAGGTGAACTGAACGGCAAGAGGACAGAGAACAAACGTGTGGCGGGACACCGATACAGTAAACACACACACACACACACACACACACACACATCAACCCACAGGCGTCAGATTTCTCGAGTTTCCCCATCCCCTGTGGTGGACGTGTAATGATACAACACCACATAAATCTGCAAGCAGCCTGATTCGCCAGGACAGATTTTTTCCTCCCGTCTTCCCCTTTTAAACTTCCATCTATTCTTCTCCCTCCGCTCTGCTGAGCCACATCACTCACTTCCCATCTTGGTTTTCCCTTTCCGTCCTCACAGCCTCTCCATCATCTCGTTTTCAGCTCCTTCTTCCTGCTGCCGCTCTGCTCCATATTTCTGTCCTCCCTCGTCACCTTGCTTTCCTCCCTCGGTCACTGTCATCCATGTCCTTCGGATGGAAGCAGCTCACCTCAGTTTTTCTGTGTCTTTCCTTGTTGGTCTCAGTTTTTCTGAAACGTCCCAGACTAATGAAAACCTCGTTTGATGGGGAAGTCATAGGTTCGCACATCCCTCCATCACAGCAGCCCATAAATCAGCAATCCCAGCACCCTACTGGCAAGCAGGCCATTTTGGAATGTCCTGTTCCAGTTCTCCCGCAATCCCTCATGTGCGGCTCAGCGCCGCCTTCAGGTCCGCGGTGGATGCGAGGGGCCTGCTGTCTGAAGAGGTTTCCAGCGAGCTCTCTTGTATCAACTGGTAATATGATAAAGTCCTGAAGTGATGCATGTGTGAGAGAAACAGAAGGCAGCTCCTTGCTCTGGCTTCCCTCCGTTTGATGTAGCCTAACAAAGGCGCAGAGACAGAGCAGAGCAGATAACAGGCCGGCTAGCTGCCCCGGTTGGCTGGCTGGCTGGTTGGCTGGCTGGTGCAGAGGCTCTCAGCTCCAAGGTCTCTCTGCAGCCGTGAATTTAATTTGCTGCCGGTTCACAAGGGGAACAAAGGAGAAATGTTTTTGGGGTTTTTTTTTTTGTGCAGCGGTGGCTAAGACAAATGCAAGCGTTTTGTACTGATAACCTACAGACAAGAGGAAGGAAGGCACCTGGGTAGTCAAGGCCAAACAACACACACCATTACCTTGTGGAGAACACGCTGCATGCATGCGCATCTCCTTGCTACGTGAAAACAGGCCTGTTCGAATAACGACCTTCTAGCTGCGATAGCAGCCTGCACTTTAAAGTGTCCACAAGGTCAGCTGCATCACACAGTAAATTCTCCTACGAAACGACAAACCCGGCCTTTAAAATTGAGTTACACCACCCCCACCCCCCACCCTTAACACTGGTCATCCGTGGAATGCTGCTCAACATCTGTGGCAAGAAAAAAAAACACACACTTGAGCAGAGATGAGTAAAATTAGGAGCATTTCCTGTTATCTGTGTTTGGAGGAGAAGGTGGTCCTCACCCAGACATGAGCAGATGAGTGTAACACAGAACAGGATGGCCATAAAAACCACTTTTCTCCAGCTGGTTAGCTTGATACAGGCTTTTAAGGATAGAAGCAGAGTATGCACATTCCAAGGTCGCAGCGGGGACACAATGGGGCTGCGATTATTTTGATCAACGGCTTCACGCTCGTGGGTCCAGTTGGTTATCGCTGGATCCTTGCAGCTCCTCAGCAGCCATCACAGGCAGGCCGCTGAGCAGATGGATGGGCTGCACCATCACTTGTTCTGCTTTATTTATTTGTAGGGATTTACTGAGAGGAGCAAAGGAAGAGGGGGTCTTAATGGGGTTACAAGAGTCCTCCAGCATCTGATCGAAAGCAACAGATGTGCCGCAGCTGGTCGTTTTTATTTGCCACTGCAGTTTATCAATCCTAAAATGTACGTGCACCGCAAGAGCCAACGCACAAAACTACCGCAGCGTCATTGTTTTCTGTGTTTTCTTAAACGGTGGTATATTTGGTCCTTATCCCAGAGAAACCGTTGAAATAACTTGGAACCATGTGCCCAGGAGGGCACATATTAGCTTTCCTTATTTTCATTTAATACGCGAGAAGCAGTGCTGGTCATAAAACATGTCATCACTTCAGCATTAGGCCATGGAAGTCCCCAGCGCTCCCAAAAGCCTTGGAAATTCTTTAGAAAAAGCAAGAATGAGCCAATGGAAAGACACACGGGGGTGCACGGCTACAGAAAGACTCTGAGCTCCCTTCCATAAACCCTTCAGGAACCCTGCTGGGTCACCCTTTTTCCCAAAACAGCTGACCACCAGAGTTTAGCCAGTCACACAGCGGTCCAGCTGAATCAGCGGCGTCTGATTTTCCATTTCAACAAAGAGCAGCAGACCTTTCTGCCTGTCGTGGAAGATATTAGCCGGTAGTAACGGAACATGTTTGTTCCCGTTAAAATGATTCATCTCTCAATGTAAAACTAACAAACGATCATTGTAAACAACAAAATAATAAAGGCTATTAACATTTAGCCATCTGTGGATAGCTTTGCGGCACAAAGCTCAACTGCTCTGGCGCCTTAACTGGCGGAGAAAATAGTGTGGAAGGAGAGAAAGAGCTAAGAGGGAGAGGATGACGGGGAATAAAGAAGAGTTATTAGGGCAATGTAAGGCAATGAGGGGAAGAGAGCCTCCTGAAATGTTTTGACACAGAAAAAATAGAAAATGTGACACAGGTACTTAAACAGGAGGGTCTGAAAGGCAAACTAGCGCCATCTTTCATAACCACATCATCCATTGTTCTCTCCCGCTCCCCCTGCCCTCGACGTGTCACACACACACACACTCCAACAAGTGATAGTGGCAGCTCCAAGCTTCCCCAATCGCTAGTTGACTCAAGCTCATCGGCAGAGCCTCTGCCCAGGTTACAGCTACACTAACCTACACCCATCACTTCCCACCAGGTTGTAGTAACAGCCTGCGTGCTGGAACCACAACCTGATTATTGCTACTCTTTTTTTATAGCCTTTTATCATCGGCTATTTCTGCGCCGCAATGACGACGGCATCAACAGCAGCTTTAGCGTGTTGCGATGTTGCGTGAATCATTCCCTCACAAAGGAGTGTGTGCATGTGCATGAGTTTCTATCTCCTTACTGTATTTGTTCTGGCACACTGTTCTATTGTGGGCCTGGGCTTTGCACTTGTCAGATAAGAGAGCAGTTATGTCAACACGGGGCGCTGTGAAGGAGCCGCCTGGTCGTGTTGACATTTTACAACACTGATTATTTACTCTGACCACACTCTCCAGCCATCATCTGCCTCTGCGAATGCCCCAGTGACCCTGGCTCTCTTGAGGTGACGCCCCCTACTGGGGCTGCCCGGTACTGTCGCCTGACAGGTGAGATGGAACAATCGGGGTGTTGGGGGGGACCAATGGTTGTGGGAAAAGGACTCCAAAGCTGCCTGCCAACATATTTTCGGGGAGGGGGGAGGATGACAAATGTTTTAGAATACACACAAGCCCTTGAAGATTATAGCATGAGTGTGCAAATTGAGCTAAGCACCCCTATCACTAAAAAGCCAGTGGAGCAATCCATGCATAATTAGGGAAGAGGGGAGGGGGTTAATTGACTTCTTTGAGAAGGATCCTGATTTCTATCAGACGGTCCCATCATGTGAGCCAGGGTTCTCATTAAGCCCCCTCCCTCATTTATCTCTCTTCCCCTCTAACCCGTTTCCCCTCCCCTCCCTTTCCTTTCTGCTCTTGCGCTTTGAAAATAGGTGGAAACCCAAGCGCCCCCCCCCCCCCACCCGTGTCCTCAGCAGTAAGGTGCACATAAACACACGATAAGTGCACCTACCCGTGCACACGCCAAGGCCCCAGACTGCAGCTGACCTGACTCCGACCCCGGTGCGGTAACGTACCAGCAAAAGCGTATTAGCGGCAAACCCGTGTGCCTGTATCCCTGTGGCGGAAAACCTTCCCCAGACGGTGCCGCTCTGGGAATTCAAACCTGATGTTTTCTCTCTTTCTTTTTTTAAAGAGTAATTTTTAGTCATTCCGGCAATAACGCTCAGACCACAGTGAAGTGGGAAGAGAACAGCAACACGGCTTTCGAATCATTTTGCAGGGAAACTACACGCTGCCTAATGACACGCATCCACACCGCAAACAAAGTACATTACGCTGACATGTCAACACTTATGAATATTTACCGAAACATCCAGAAGAAATCACCACTTGTGTTTCTAACCAGATACAGAGGGACACGGCTCCCGCGTCCCTCCTCTCTAATTTATTTTCCGCTTTCAGTCGTTGGATGCAGTACAAGACTCCGGGGGGAAAGTTTAATTTCATTGAGAAAAAGAAAAAAAATTATGGAGAAAAAAGATGAAAAGCGACAAATGAGAGATTTCCTTTCTGGGCTCATAAATCAGCAGACGCGGGCAGGGGCAGTGAGAGGCCTCCTCCGAAAAGGCGAGCTCTTCCCCTCCTTTACAGCCAGCGCTAACCACCTCCCTCCCTTTAACATCCACGCGAGCACACAGACCTGCAGTACGTGCAGGATCACATGCGCACTCTTCCAGATGGCTGTGTTTGGCTGGCATCCCTCTCCCCACCGATCCGATTGTGGTGCGGCGGCCCTGACTGACTGGTGCGGAAGCAAGTCTTGTAAAACCTCCTGCACTTTTGGAGCGGTGCTGCTTTTAAAGCCACGTGTGCCTTCAAAGTAGCCCCGTTAAAAGGTGCTGAAGTAAATCCTGATACTTCTGTCACGTAAAAAGACTACAAATAGGGGATTGTTGGGTGGCGCAATGTCAACTCTGTGGGCAAACAGGGAGGAGTTAGCAGGGAGAATAAAAATAAGACTGACTGTCAGGAGAACCTTTGGCCGAACTGGACATCTGTGTTTGTACCATGCGCACCGACGTGTTCACCGTGGTAAACTTCCACTGATCTGATTGGTTGGTGTGGTTCGCTCCTCGCTTTGCTTTTCAGTTAAATCTGTCAAAAACCCACAATGCAGCACCAGCGGCCATTGTTAGTGTTTTTGGGGCTACGATGTGTCAACCCCTATAACATCTGGACGACGACCATGTGGTGGAAACTGTAGTCAGACGATGGTGTACTGCCCAACGCTCTGTCAGGTGTCCTGATGCTTCCTGGTGGGAGAAGACGGGATATTCACTGCTGGGTAACATGAGCAGAATGATGGAGCTCCACAAAGACTCGGGATCTGCTTTCAATCTGAGTTTTCACCATCTGCCTTGCTGGAAGGAGAACCACAAGGGGAAAGAGTGTGGGTTCTTGCCAGTGTGTGTGTGTGTGTGTGTGTGTGTGTGTGTTCACATGCATGCGCAGACAGTGTGTGAGTATTGATCCTCAAAGTAGCCCCACTTTCAAGAGATCTGTCAAATGCAGATGTGCTCACATCTACATCCCACAGTCCCCTCCCCCAGAAACAGACATTATATTACAACCACATGGAATTTAAAAAAAAAAAAAAATTTTTTTTAAAGAAATTAGACATCTGCAGCACCATCACGTATTCCAGTATGCAAACTGCCCTCTCTTTCCCGCACCACTGCAAATTTAGTCCACCCCCGACATACCAGTGGTATTGATCCATCCATTTTCCACGAGTACCGACGATTCTGGTTCCTGTAACCTAGGATGACCATGTTTCTCCTCATACCTCAGCGTTCTGTCACACAGTAGCCAGAAGGATATAGGCTCGCTGCACTGCCAGAACAAACTGAACACAGGTCCTGTTTTGTGTCTTAACAACCGCACACAATTCCACATTTGGCAACCACGTTCGACTGCTGACTCCAGCCTATCTGTGACCCATCTCTGACCCGGGGAGCAATCAGCCGAGGAGAAACCAGTTAAGTTACTGCACTAAAAAATTGCAGTGACCTCCTGACCCCGCCGGAAGCCACAGTGATTTTTAAACTCCTTCACTCTTGTTGGAGGAGAGATAACGCCGTCCCGAAGGAGCCTGATGAAGAAACAGCAGACACACTCCCCATAACTGTCACCCCTGTGCCGGGAATGTGTTGTGATTTAAAGCACATGCTAGCACAGCATTAAACCAGCAGCTTCTCAGAAATGAAGAAGCTGTTCTGCGAAGCACAAAAAAAAAAGAGCAGTTTAAATTTGGGGCCTGATACACCAGACTGTATGAAGCCATCTCAGATATATTAGCTAATCAACAGTGTAATTGAAGTGGGAGGATTTGCAACAAACGCCCCATGAAGAAGAAGATAAAGATGGATGGAACATAAAACGCCCGGGGCTGAGGTAGAATTAGGCACCTGCATCAGCAGCACCCGTCCACCCCCGTGTGCTGCCCCCTCAGCTGCCTGCCACTCCGTCTCCTCGCTCGCTCCTTACACAATCCCTGCACCACACGGCTCTTTTGATTGCCACTGCGAATGCTGCACGCGGGTGCACAAAAGCGCACCGCTCCAGCGCCGTTCAGAAACAGTCGCACCAGCTGAGTTTTGATTCCGGGGGAAAAATTGCTGCTAATGCAAATAATGACGGGTGCGCCAGAAACAAGGCAACGCGCGGTTATCAGATGGAAAACACAAGAGCGAGAGGCACAACTGACAAAAACACGGCAAAAGCACAGGAAGGTTTTCTGCAAAGCCAGTTTGATACACACAGGCAGCCACCTACACATTGCAAACACACACATGTGCATCAACACACCCCGCTATTATGCTGTATAACCAGAAGGCATTCAGCCATTTCAGCAGTGTTCTGAGAAGCAGCCAAGTGAGAACTCTGTCAGTGCATTAGCCAGCGTGTAATCACAGCCCAACCTCACTGCAATTAGAAGTTCTTCTAAATCTTCGCTGAAAACGCTGCCTTCCTCCACAGCTAATAGCTCACTCCAGCAGATGACAGAGCCGGCCTTGCCTCCCTGCCTCGGCTTGCTTAACGCACCTATTTACACAGATGTACATCCCCAGCTGGAGGTCATCTGTCAGTAACAGAGATCCAAACGGACCCTGGCAGAGGACCCCAGCGCTGTCCCACTTGTATCAATCAACCACGGCCAACCGTCAGAGTCGTTGGGCAGCGCCGCAGTTGGCCTAAGCGCTGGTGCTCTATGATTAAGGTCTTCTCACTGCCGAACCCAAAACTCCTGTTCCATAACAAGAACCAAATAGCTCTGAATGGCTCACAAGAGGAAGGCGGCATGGTAGCGCTAGCTAATGAAGACTGAGGGAGAGGCGTCGCTTGCTATACTGATTGTACTGCTGTTAGCCAGAGCTAGTGCACTTGGGTGTCACTTCAAAGCATTCCCCGCTATTAATCAGAGACTACCCAGCCCTCCGGCGAGGGCCTCGCTGCCTGCGCCGCCAACTACCCTCCTCAAAGCAGAACAATGGAGCCATCATGACGGCCGTTACGCCACACTTTAGCCCGTCGCTGCGTCTTTATCTCTGCATATATAGTAGGTTACACACTCAAGTCCAATTAATTTACCGTATTCAAAGGAAAGCAGCAGAGGTGGGAGGTGGAGGTTAGCAAGCACACGCTGTCGTTATGCAGGATTTGGGTTGGGGGAGGGGCAGCACCTGGCTCAGGTTGCACACTGTGGGTTTCTGTGCTTCCAAACGAGGGGATGGGGGGTGTTCTTTATGAGTGCACCTGTCTGGTGTGGATTCACAAGCGCAAACTTTCCAACCAAACCAAAGGTGAGCTATAAGGCGGCAGGCCGACAGCCCCTCCTCCTTCGGTCCCGCTGGCTAACGGCAGCTAGCTGGATATCAGCCACCAGGCTTGAGGATTAGGTGAGACACTTGCCCTCTCTCTTCCATAGAAGATACATTTTATACAACCCTAATCCTCAACACCAACTCTTTCTTTTGTTTTGATGGACATGAAGGACAGCTCTTTCTGCCAGCTTGATGCCACAGGCCAAGGGTCAAAGGGTGGAAAATAATTCCCTTTTTAGTGGGTGGGCTTGAACATATCGGCGAGGCTAGTGGAAAGGAACACGTCATCTTGGTTGCTGTTGCACACTTGTAAATTTGCACATTCATGTCAAATGATTATGAGAGCGCTTATAATACAAGACCCTCCCCTCCTCTTCGCTCCCCTCCTCTTCCCTCTCCTCTCCCCTCCCCCCGCCACCCGTTGTGCAGACTGTAACAGTGCTGAGTGGATGAGATACCCATACACCATTGTTAGAATATGCTGTCAGAGCTTTGTTTTCTCTCCCTCTCTCTCTCTCTCTCTCTCTCTCTCTCTCTCTCTCTCTCTCCTCCCTCTCTCATGCAAGAATATAAAAAAAGGAGCGGTGGTTGCAGAAATAGTCTTGTTTCTATAATTAGATCTATACAGACAAACCAGACTCTCAAGCTCTGTCCCACTGGCCCCGTGGCCTCCTGGGAAGCACCATGCGTCAGTGTGTGTGTGTGTGTGTGTGTGTGTGTGTGTGTGTGTGTGTGTGTGTGGCTCAAGCCTTTGTGTGTGTCTCTTTGCAATGCACCAGTAAGTGTACGACAACATGTGACAGTGTGAATCTAGTCTCGCTGTCCTGTTCCCCTTTTTCTGCGTGCATACGCACAAACCCCCCCCACTCGCCCCTCACCCCCTCTCCACCCCCTCTCCACCCCCACACGTTGCCGAGGCACCAATCATTTTTCCCTGCATCTCCGGGAGGACACACTGTATCAGAGAGAGGAGGCAGTGTAGCCTAGTGGTCACAACAGGCACAGAGGACAAAGCAGGGGGGAAGGGGGAACATGCACACAGACCATCAATGGGAGAACGCGCAAAAGTGAATGAAACTGTAAAGTGAAATGTGAGAGAGCGATGAGGATTCGTTTTAAAACCGGCGCCAGAACAGAAAACCTCCGGACGTGAGAGACAGCAACAAGTCCCCTTTGGTTCGAGGACAAGGCAGCTGGCTGGACGGTCCCAGGAGACTTATTAAAGCGAAATTCCTGATGCTAATCTTTGTTTTCCCGCTAAAGGGCTGACACATCCTTGAGAGGCACACTGCGTGTATATTTAATGTTGGATCTCTGCATATATTTAGCAGCGCACCTCATTGTTTGGTACTCTGTCACCGTCGGCCTGCTGCTCCAACAACAACCACTGAAGCCTGCTGCACATTATTTGTCTTCTCTTCCGACCTTTCTCCGTGCCCACGCTGCGTTCAGGGGGTATAATTTAAATGCACCAGTTCAAATTAAAACAAATGAAGACCAGACTTCAAAAAGGAAAATCTTAGTGTGCTCTTTGGCTAAATTTGGACAATATGCGACATAAAAAAGTGGGGGGGGGGGAGAAAAACCCGTGTTTTTAAATTCCCTCTAATGTGCAGAGAGGATGGCATTATTAGGATGCAGCACAAAGTGACAGCGCGCGTGTACGCTGCATCAGGAGCATGAAATCCTGGCAGGAGCTTGAGCAGCAGCAGCAGCAGGGATAGACTCAGATGTTAGAGGGGCTAACAATGCACCTGTCTGGGCCCCACAGGCAACCCCAGGGTGCCTCCACTCTGGTGGGGGGTGTCTGATGAACCCAGCCCAGCTCAGCACGCACACACAAACACACACTCCACCAAACACGAACCACACACATGCTCATAGCGTGTTCATGCTGTATGGTCACCGGCCACAAATCTGCCGGCAACAATAGGCCAACGGCCCGTGTTTTGTTCTTCTCGCTGGTTTAATTAGAATAATAAAATTTGAATTAAAAAAAAAAAACATCTAATCTGGATTTTCTGCTTGAGCCGTTAATAATGTCTAACAGCTGTCACTTCAGCGCGCTGAGGTGGGTCCGGGGCTGCCTGACAAGAGACGGCCCGAAAACGAGGGCGGGGGAGGACAGAAGATGACAAAAACAGGGAGAGAAGATTGGAAGAGAGTTATCCGTATTACCCACAAAACAACGGCAGCTGGCTTTGGACAAATGTGTCCTGGTCAATCTCGCAAAAGAAGAAGAAAAAAGAAAAGAACCCCACACATCCAAACCCAGCGTGAATTTCACCGGCCCGGCGGATCGTTATTGTGACTTCTAACTTCCTCTTCATATGGAGAGTAAAAATAGAAGGAAAGGTTTGGAATCCAACCCCCTGAAATCCAATACAGAAAGGTATTACCCTGACTGTCACTCTCACCCCTCGGGTCTCCTTTGTGTTTGTCCTGCGTGCCTCCCTCCCTCCCCCCTCTCACCCCGCGCTGGAGGCCAGGGCTCGGTGGCACCATGCCACGGGGCCTTAGTGTGGGTGGCGTTCTGTTTGAAGAGCCCGTCTATGAGGCACTCACTTGCCAAATTCCTCTTGCGAGAACAGATCTTTGCCCTTCTTCCCCGATCCCAAATACACACACACACAAGCACACAGACAGACAGACACACTTCCTGAACCCAAACTTTTGCTTTCTATGTTCGGTTCTGCTGACACCAAAGAGGAACCGATGAACCAGGAACACTTCACTCACCTACAGTAATCAGTTCCAGATGTTCTCATGTTTTCCTTCTCCTTCCTACTGGCATGCCCGTCCAACAGCAATGCCTGAAATCACTTGAAAACATACGGATTCCTCGCAACTGAAAAAAATGCAAATGGATTCCTCTGCGAAAAAAAAAAAAATCATTTGGATTTCTGGTGGGGAGTGTCAGTGGAAGGTGACAGATGGCCGCAGCACTGGTGCAGAGAGGCGCTATTTCAGCCAGGTGCACGATGCCAAGCAACACCTTCACTATTCGGAGGAACGTCTGCGACATGGCGCCTGGGCGGTGTCATATCACAAGAATTCACAAATGAGCGCGATAACCAAGGCCAAGGTTTTCGCTGTTTTGCAGAGCTCGAGCAGAATTGCGAGGGAGAGCACGAGGCCCGAGCCAAATAGATCTTGGCCCGAGACCCACGTTCTGTCACCGTACTTTCAGCACAATGGATCCTAGGTAAACGCATCTTTTTGATGTCATTTTTAACCTGGGATATTCCACATGTCGCTTCTGAGGCAAACAAATGCCAGGATTACCAGCTTTTGGCAACTTTGGGAAAATCTGCTCATCTATCGTCCTCCAGTTTGTCTTTCACCGTCTGTATCATCCTCCCTCTTCTAATTCAGGCTCAGAAGTGGGACGGAAATGACGCGTCGTCGAACCTTCAGTCAGAATCTAGACCATCTGTAATTAAATCTATTTCTCTTTTTTTCCCACAAACATCCTTAGACCACTAGCCTGCCGGTCGGAGGACTTATCGCTTCCAATATAAAAGGTCCTATTTTGGCATTGTTCAGATATAAACCTGCTCCCACCTCTGTGAAGCTAGCTACACTTTGGCCATCTGGTTGCTACGTCTGTGCTCTAAGGGTCAAATTATGTCTCTGTCTGGAATTTGCACCGTAGCTACGGCATACCTATTGTGGTGCAAGAATCCTGGACGGACCTAAAGAACTTACAGCCATGCATCGATGCAGAAATGAAGCAACAGCTGTGCTTGTGTCGGCCGTTCCCCGCAGCTTCCCTAATATGAGTGTTGGGGTGATTTTTCAAGACTGTCCTGTAGTCCTAAAAATGCTCGCTAGGAGAAACATATGTTTCGGAAAACTTCGTGTAAAGCTCTTTGGTTATTCCGGAGCAGGCTTCAAATTGTTTTGAGCATACTAGGCTGGGTTTGTTGGGAAAGCCAAAGACAAGTAGAGCTCCGAGGCCAAGGAGGCCTTCCCGCAAACAATCCTCATGCGCTGACTGAAGTGGTTGTAACCAGCCCTTCGCTAATTCCACCAAACACCTGTGTTTGTCTTTGAAGCATGTTCCTAACAACCACAGACCCCTGGGATATTCCGGCAATGAGACGTTCAATAAAAGTCTCTGTAAAGTTATTTATTCCCCAAGAAACAAAATGGCAGCAGGCAGACAGCATGAAGAGGAGACCGACTCAGATATCCAGTTAGGACATAAAACCAAAGGAATGGCAGGGACATCCTACCAGAAAACAATAAAGGGGGTGGAAGAGAGTGTTTTTTATCTTTAACAGCAGCCGTAAAACACATACAAAGCTGGGGTCTGCAACAATGGCTCGGGGCAGGGGAGGGGAGGGGGCTGAAACAGAAGTGGCAGGAAGACCACTGCTTCCCAGACACAAGAGTCTTCCTGCTGCTGAGAAAGGAGGGGAAGAAAAAACGGAGGGGAGGAGAGAGGACAGCTGAGAGGGGAACCAAGAGGAGGCTCGGGTGGGCAAGATGACACAAACGCAACCTTGGATTACAGCGCGGGGCGTAAGAGCAAAGCTGAGACGAAGGTGAGAGCGTCAGAACCCCCGCTGCTTTTCACACGGCCACACCTCGGCCAGAGCTCGCTGATCGGAGAACAATATGGGCTGAAAGATGAGCCTCCACCCCCCCTAAGTGCCAGCAGCGGAGACAGCTCCACCGCGTCTCCCCCTTTGACACCGTCCAACATCTGAATCCAGGCCTCACAGCCAGGAGAGGACAGTCTCCAGATCAGCGCCGGAGCCAGACAGAGATAAAATTACTCTTTCAAAGTCCTTGTAAATGAATGAATTATGAGTCACTGAAATGGATGAAATAAACAGCATTAGCCATGAAAGATGAGTTTATGGGCTTCGCTGTAAGACCGAGTCTGTACACGGAGAAAAGTTGTTCCAGTGTCACATTCCCAGAACAAGCGCAAACTATAATTTGACCACCTGACATACATTACAAACGACTGGGCTGTAGGAGGTGAAGATGGACAGAAGCAAATGCATCCTGACAGACTCTCCACTGGTCCTAACATGGTTGACTGGGCAGGAAGGTGGAGAAGCACGGCAGCGTCCATTTTTACCTGATAGCCTGCAACCTCGCCAGTGCGCAGCCAAAAAAAGAGAGAGAGATGAAATAAAAGGGAAATATCCTACCAAAAATTGCTAAAATACAATAATGATAAAATGGGAGTGTGTCACCGCTGCTGTCAAGGGTGAAGGGAGCGCTCACAATAAAAAACCTCTGCAAAGTCAGACGAGCCTTTTCAAGCAGCCACATCAGAAACTTGCCTTCGAATGCATTTTTACACCAACCCTGAAATATTCATGCTCTTTGTGAAGTATTCATGTGAACCAGTGTGCAAGTTAGTCCCTGGAGGGAGAACGCAGAGAAACTGAAGAGATCCAGCGCGCCGGTTCTCATTCTGCTGTGCTAATGTCGCTCGCTCGCAGGACACTCGGGGCAGACGCTAATGACCCGCCCCGTGGAGACGTGCCACAGCCGCCGACCAGTTTGGTCAGACCAGCGACCGGCTGACTGGTGTCAGTGGCCTAATGTGAGTCCGGTAAATTAGCTTGCCAGCACAATAAATAAATTACCCATTTAGGAATAATAATTAAAAAATATTTTTACTCGTATTGTTCTTCTTTGTGTCATTTTGACAAGTTAAACATCCAACAAACATTTGCCATAAATAATCCTGAATTATGCCCCATGTTTCCATTCACCTATTTACATTGTGACACGCTTGACATTTATACATATTATTAAAATAATAAATCAAAGTTGGGATATCAGCAGAGCACAATAACAAAATAATCTTAGCAACGCCTGCAGGGCATTTAGGTACCGAATTATACCAGCTATGATGCAATAAAATACAAATAATTAAGTCATTTTCCAAATGTTGGGGACATTAAATGGACGTCTCTCCATCCTCAGACATGTGTTAGCGATGAAAAGGGGGAGACCAATAAACCACCTGTGCTGCTCATCCAACAGTGATGACATTTAGAGGGTCTTCACTTCGGCACGGCGCTTGGCAAAAATGCTAAAATGACGCTTTAAGGGGGGAACCTGTGCACAGAGGACAGATTTAGCTTTCCCGCACGCAACAAAACATCTATCTGAGTGTGAGTGTGAGTGTGAGTGTGACTGTGTGTGTGTAGCTGGATAGCCAGCATGAATGGTGAATGAGCAGCCCATTGATGACATTCACTACTAATACCCAATCATAGGTTCAGTTTATCACAATGAATCTTATTTGAAAATCTAATTTAGAACACAAAATGTTGCTGAAGGGAAAAAAAATAAATAAATAAACCCTTACAGTGATATTTTTAACTGGCATGTGTTATTCAAAATTTTAATGAATAATCCTCATTTTCAAGGAACCCAAATGATTCCTCGACTGCTGCTTCATAAACGCTTAAAGGAGCCACATTATCATATTCTCAAAGGATTTTTTTTTTTTTTAAAGCTCTGTCACTTTGATGAAACCGGTGCGTCACTGTTGTGGTTTATGTCTTAAAAAACATTTTTATATTTTTTCATGAAGAGGCCAAATGAAATGCAACAAGCGTGTGCTGTATGTGTAATCTGTTTTTGCCTCATTAAACCCAACGTACACAAACTAGAGCACATGGATTCAAAGGTGATTATAAATAAAGTCATACACACATGGGCAGATTAGATTATTGCACGACATGAAAAGAAAAATCTAATTATTCTCATTTTTTAAAAAGATTCCTCTTTGTAAACATGCACACATACAGAAATCTAAGTCACTTGTTAAACCTGATGCACGCACCGTGAACACATTTGCACCCTGACACGTTGAAGCTTTAAATAGGAGGAGGATTTTCTACCATCGCTTCTCTTCCTATGCACACACAAACACAAACACACACACACTGAGAGAGAGAGAGAGAGAGAGAGAGAGAGAGAGAGAGAGAGAGAGAGAGAGGGAGAGAGAGAGAGAGAGAGAGAGGGGGGTGATTCAGCTTCATCATCTGCTTGTTTGCAGCTATGAGTTTGGTCCTTTTGGTTCTGATGATAAAATCTCATCTCAGGTCCAGCCAGGTTCCTGACTTTTCCCAAAATAAATAAATAAATAAATAAATAAATATAATAGAATAAATAAATAAATAAAAATTCCAGCATCCATGCTTGAACAGCTTTTAAATGTCTATTTATAAACACACATGTCAATTTACCCCAAAAAAAGACTGGTCAATTTTGTTTAAATTAAAATGCCTTATATTTAAAGTTTTTTGTTATTTTTTTTTTTTAACTCACTCGTCTTAATCCACCAGCAGTCCCCAACTGAGATATTAAAAACAGGTCTGGAACCACCACCACACATGCACGCAATATTCTGTTATTCTGATAAAGAAACGAGAAAAAAAATATTAACGCTTCACCAGCTGCATTCCTTTGTGACAAGCGCCACACAGCCGGGCTTTGACTGACCTGAGTGGGGAGCCATTGGTATGTGCGAGGGGTAATATTTCCCCGGCGGGAAGTGACCGGCATGCTGCACGGAGCTGTGGCCCGAGGGAGCGATCCGAGAGGCGGCTCGGTGCACCAGGGCGCCGCGCTCCGACAGGAGATGCGCCGGAGCAGCGAAATCCCGTCCTTCCATGCCGAAAAAAGTAATCCCAAATCCGCAAAGGTCAGGAAATATCAAACGCAACCCATATAATAATCCTTTCCTCTAGATCTATGTGTTGCATTCAGTCGATCCCAGGCTTCCCCCGACGACGCGAGCCCAGATCATCTTTTCTGTAAAAGCAGAAAAAAGAGAGAAAAATTCATTAGAAGACAAACGGAACGTCCGCGTAATATTCACAGCAATGCAACAATACTGACAGAGCAGCCTGGTCCAGTAAAATGTTACAGAAGACAGACCATTAGTTCCGCCCCATTGAATACTTCTCTGTTCTTTCATATGCAGGTTTCTTTGGCGTGAAGCTGAAATGGAGCTAAAAACTGGGGGGTACAGAAATAAGCGACCGGAGAGGCGTCCAGAAGCCCACTGAGGCGGGGGGACGTTCGATGGTATTGATCACCCTGGGATCCGGGCCTGGATCATGTGGAGGAGAACACTTGATATTCCGCAGACATCGAGCAAATTGCTGGCACTTCATATTTTCATCTTCAGACCATCTTTAATCCAACTCTGTGCGCAACATCGCGCTAAATTCCTGTTTTTTTTTTTAAAAATACCAAATCGTGATTGATGCGAACGGCGTCGAAACGCCTTCCAGGGGAGGACTGCTGTCCTGTTTGGGTGTGTTAGAGATGATGGAAGCCTGCATTTCAAGGTGAACAACACTGAACGTTTTCTCCATCCTCTATTGTTTCACAACGACACCGTCTTTTTTTTTTATTGCCCCCCCTTTCTCTGTCAACCCGGCCCTCGCCACAGATCACTAATTGGACATTTTACGCACGGAGACATAAAATTGGAAAAACTACTGATACGTGTCGAATTTATTTAGAATTTGTTGGGAAAATGTCGAAGGAGAGCGAGCATCGTGCGTCGAGCCTGCACATCCATGCAAATAAAAGCTGGACAGCAGGACTGTATCATTAAGCCGTTAATGTCAAATAATATATATATATATATATATATTTTTTAATCCAAATTTGTAGATCCGAATATAAATGTGTGCGTGCGTGCGTGTGCGCGCGCCCCTAGCGCGTGTGAATAATTGCACTCTCACTGTCTTGTCATCTGCCTTGACCTATTTCAGGTCAGGTAATCAAATGTTGCAGTAAATACATTACAGCCTATATCCTCTGTCGTGCCACAAAAATGTCATTATGGAATCAATATGGTCAAAGTCTCATCTGCGTAAATCAAAGGAAAACAGCACATTTCACCGGACAAAAATATGCCATATGTGTTTCTGTCGTTCCGGACTCGTTTATAAGGGGCAGCTTGTTTCTGAAGTGGCTTCAAAACGTTTATGCAGAGGGCAGAGTTTATTGTTCTAATTAAGCACGAGCAATTAAATAAATCTACCGGATTCTTTTTTTTTTAAAAAAATCGTGACGTGTCTGCGTTTATGTCACCTAAATTCACTCTCAGGCCATGTTTCCCGAAGATCCTGGTGGGTGAGGGTCTTTAAAAAAAAAAAAAGCGTAATTTTACTGTAAAATAAATCACCCCAAATAATCTACAGTGTGTAAAAAATGGCAGTCCTCTCATGCACCGTGCGCTCTTTCGGCACAATTATCTCCCCGTGCCTCCAATTCGCATCCACGACAACAACAATAAAAATCCCTCCACGCGGAGCTGACTGGGGCCAAAGCCCAGCTCGTGTGCTCAGGAACCGAGCTCTGTGCCTGCGTGGGGCTCCAGCGTGGAGGCCGGATTTGGGGGACGGTGCTGGGATCCGAGGTGAATGGCCGCCCGTCAGGAGGACCGTCTTTGTCTCCACACTCGGAGAGGGCTTTGCAGGCAGCCATTACCTTCCTCCCCCCCACCCCCCACCCCTCTCGATACGCTGTAGCGTTCGAACCACTGGATATGTCCACCAACAAAGCTCGGAATCTCAAAAATATACAAACACACCTTGAAATGATCTCAGAATGTGGAGGAAAAGCCGCCGCCGCCGCCGCTGCTGCGTGTTCGAGCCGCTGCAATCCGCGTCCTCCGCGCTTTTCTGCCATTTAACGCGAATATTCCCCTCAAATGTGCTTTTTTAAAAAAAAAAAAAAAGCCTCCTCTGATTTTTCACACTAGTACAAATGCAGAACAATAAGTTCTTTCTTTTGGAGGACCCGTCGGCAGCCTATGCGTAAAAGTTAAATTGTTTTTTTAGATCGAGTACTGCTGCGAGGGGAGCGGCGCTCTGCGAGGGAGCTGGCCGGGACAGAGGGCACCTCGCTCGGCGTCAGATGGCAACTAATCCGCCGCGTTGGTAGCAAAGTCCCGACCAGATTTGAGTCAAACGACACAACAAACGCGTTCCATTCCGCTCCGGGAGCCCAACAAAAATTCTGATTATATGCAAACAAGTCGTCCAATGAGCCAAAAATGTTAAAAATGTATCTCACGTAGCCTTTCCTTAAAGAACAAAAAAATCCAATTAAAACAAAATGTCAACAAATAAACAATATTTCGAAGACCAAAGACGTAACCTAAACGCCCTTTACGCCATTAATATAGGCCCTAATAAAATTAGCATCATTAATATTATTTGAATTTTCTATTCTCTAAGGATAAGACTGACTATTGTTAAATACCCAATAATTTTATTTTTTACGCGCGTTTATTTTCAGCTCTGTCCATTTGATAATTTATTCATTCCACGCAGAATTAAAAATTTCTGTGTTGGGAGGCAATTTTATAAATTTAAGTTATTAAATGTCCTGAACGTCATTTACCAAGCAGTATTTTGATCTAAAAACGGCGCTCTTCTGAGAGGAAACAGACCTCCAAATGTTTTTGTTTTTATTTATTGAAGAAGGAAAAATAAATATATAAAATTACTACTTACTGGTATGTTAAATCCTTGCATAACAATAAATTATAAAATCACAAAACACAAGGAGGGTGGAAGCGAGGCCGCTCGCGTCGCCCATTTAAAATTCAAAATATGAAATGAAGCATGTGGCTGTGGGTGAAATCCTACAGTATGTCCGTGTGGGGCTGAGCTGGAGCCTTCTGCTTTAGTCTATGGAAGCTGTGGGACTACGGCTGCCGGCCTGGCTGGATCGCGGCTCGGATCTCCGAGCAGCGGTTTCTCTCCCGGTGCAACTGCGTACCTCGCGTCTCGAGGGCAGGGTAAACACGCCCTGCCATTGGATGGATACCTGCATATTAATGAGCTCCCGCCGGCGGCCTGCCGCTGCGGGAGTCTCTGATTGGTCGCCGGCGTGGGCCAATGGCGTGCTGACTGACAGAGGCGCGGCAGATTTAAAGGCCAGGAAGGAGCTGAACGTAGCCTGGACATGGCTACACACACACACAAAGATTTTTCCGATTAAATCACTTCATTAGTTACTTGGTTGAATTTTGTTTGATCTGCCAGGATTTGTTGTTGCCAACACTATTAGCTTAGCTGCTAACCTTCTTTTCTAGCTGTTTGCTTGCATTTTATGAAATCTTGTGTTTATATCTTTTTATTGTAGTTTGCTGTCCACCAAACTGTCTGAAAGACAACGTGTTTTGCTGTTGTTTCCAGCCAAGTCAGCAGATTAATGTTGTTTTCCAGCAGGGTGAGTTGAGTTCTTAGAAAGATTGAAAACTCTATTAAAAGAATCATTTTTTTAAACTTTGCATACTGGTTCCATTGGGTTAAAAATAAGATTATTTTAGATAGGTAAATTAATTTTGGCATTAAAACAGATTAGAAGAAAAAATACTGATTCCAAAGCATGTAGCCCGCCCCCTAGTGGCGAGATGCTGCAGTTTAACAAGTCCTTCCCTGCTTGTTTGCTTCTTGGCTTTTAACAGACATAAAAGATTCTCTGAAATCAAAATCCAAGATTTATAGCTAATTAAATTTAAACAATAAACTGGACGCATAACAAAGCGGTCAACATGCAAAAGAAGGCTAGCCTACTAATGAGCGATGGCCATGGATTCGGGCTGTTTGACCAATTTAAAAGTCCGACATGTCATGCATGATCAGCAACTTATAGTTACATTTTGCTAATGCTCACCTGTTGGGAAATGCAATTTTACAGCATTAAACAATTTTTGATCCGAAAACTGCAGCGCTGATTCTGATACTGTGGACTGTGGGGAAAAATGTCACCAAGCCCAAGATGGCAATTCTCATATGCCATGATGGAACGCCATCACTTCTGTACATGGAGAGGAAGTGATTACACTGTGGTTTTATCTGTTTACGTAGAGTATTACTGCTACAACACCTCTTTCGTGATGTATTTCCAAAACAGGACAATAAATGTGGCTTATTTTCTTTTATATGTAGCTAAAAATCTACAAGTTTCTTTACTGATAAACAAAGCTAAAGTGGGCTAATTCCAATCTGCCACCAATCAATTACGGCAGACTTTAGTTATTATATTATTGTAAATGTTTACAAATGAGCCTCTCCTTGTTTTGGAGGTCGTGATTGGCTGGCACCGTGCCAGAGTATTGTCAGTCACAGAATGTAAACAAGCCTCTGATTGGCGGATGGCCAGTCCGCATTGGGCTGCACGAGAAAAAAAAAAAATTGAAAAAAATGAACAAGTAACTGGCACTGCGGTTTTAAGGCTTCCCGCGTTCGATGATGAAAGGAGATAAGACGAGGCGGTTTCAAGGCGCCCCAAAGGCGGACCCCTATTGGCCCCAAAGCGATATGAGTCAAGCGTGAATCAAAGGGAATACTGCAGAGAAGGGGGGGAATTATATGTTGGATATTTCAAATAATCGGGGTTAGTTTTCACATAAGGGTGGAACAGTGGCGGCTGGTCATAATGAAATGTTCTGAATGCAAGTAAAACTCGAAAAAATGCGAGCAGAGGAGCTGCGCGTCCGAGGGACTGGAGAGGGAGCACCGCGGTGGAAGGTCCCCGCCGAAGTGCGCTTTCACCAGAGACCAAATCCCAGCTTCGACGCGGTCACTGCGGTAAAAACGTGTGTGGGGAAAAGAGCAAATCGATTTTGTCTGATGTGAAATTTGCCTGTCGGGTGAAACGCTCAGTTTGTGCTCCGGCTTCGAAATTTAATGAGGGCGTAAATGTTTCCAAGGCTGAAGGATGCAGAGGACAATGTAGGGATGAGTGTGTGTGTGTGTGTGTGTGTGTGTGTGTGCGCGCGCAACCAAAATATTTTCTTTTTTTTAACACTTACATCAACGAAGAAAATACGTGACGAGTGTATACTTAAAAATCTGTTTTAGAACTGTATAAGGCCAATAAAGGAGAGAAAATCATGGAGAGAAATATTTATATTTTTGTCCTGTTTTAGATTTCACCTTCATGCTTAATTTAACTGCAGGAGCAAAATAGGATCGTTCGAATATTCACAATAAATAAATGAAGTGATGCTACATTATTACTTGAACTTTGAACCATAAAATATTTTGAATGAGTTTTTTTTAAAGTGTTTTTGAATTTGACCACAATCAGCGCCTGCAAATGAGTTCCCTTTTTCTGTATTGATTATTTATTATTAAAATGTTCCCTGTGTGTTTTGCAGGGATGTTTTTTTTAAAAAAAAAAGCCTGTGCGAGGTAAAAAGGAAAGAGGCAGACCTAGTTTCCACACAGAGGGATAATTAATGCAGAGCTGAGTGATTTCTCAAGAAAAAGGCCATTTTTACTGTGAGGATTGTCCTTGATCAGTGAGGCGCTGATGACTGACAGCCTGTGTCTCTCCACCCACGGCTCGGACAGTGAAAGGACCAGTGGACTCATTGTCTCCTGTGCTTTTATGTGTGTGTGTGTGTGTGTGTGTGTGTGTGTGTGTGGATGTGTGTGTGTGTTTGTGTAAAGGAATATAATCTGTGTATAAATGATCACCTGAGAGCCAGGATTCGTCCATATTGCATGAAGAGGAAATATAAAAGACGAATTTTCGAAAAACAAATATTACCCAAAATAAATGAGTGAGTTTAGACTATTTTTTCTGCTTTATCTGATCATGAGGATTGATTGTATGTGTGTGTGTGTGTGTGAGAGAGAGAGAGAGAGAGAGAGAAGCCAATGATTTGAATGAATAATCTGAATATCTAATCCAGCGCTTCATTCACCAACAATGCGGGTTTTTTTTTTTTTTTAATAATTGCGGTGACATCTGCAGCGTGAATCTCAAGATATTTACAATTTTTACCGGCCAATACGATCCATCAACGTTGTTGAGAACAGAAGATCAGTGGACACAAACAGAAGATGAGCAGGTCAGCTAATTCTGTTGATCAGTTTTTCATTAATGAACATGTGGATTGAACATGTAATGTTGCTTTTCCGTTTTTGTAGTTTTTACATGGACTCTGAACATGTGTGATCTATTCAGAATTAACCCCTCGGACCCACAGGAGAATCAGCGTTTGCGAAGCTGGACCACCTGCGTGCATACCTGAAGGCTGCTGCTGGATCTGCACTCACTGCTGGGCCCAGTGGTCTTACTGGGCCCAGTGGTCTTACTGGGCCAGCTGAAACATGACGATCAGTCTTTCGCGGCGTTCAAGCCCCTCCCTGTACCTGCAACGACACCGATAACAAGGCAAAAGAATCAGCAGGTTGATTTGCCTGTAAATAGCCGATCTGATCATTTTCCTGGATCCCATTAACTTGTTACGTTCCACGACGCCGTCTTGTGATCACAGATGTCTGACAAAACTGTTAAAGGCTCAACGGCACAAGAGCAACATTGTGCTTCGGTTACTAAACTCATCACCCAACTCACTCGCTCATGGCCCCAACATCTGCAGCGAGGGGTGCATCCCAGAGTCATGTGACCCGGGATGGCTGTCGTCATTAAAAAGCTCTTGTCTGCGGGAAGAAAGGGGGGTTTGTGGTGCGCCTACTCTCTCTTCCCCCCACCCAGCTGCAGGTTGGAGGAACATTGCTTCAGGAGCACCACGCAGAGCCGCCCGGGGTCTCAGACACAGCTCGTCTGTGTCGCTACGTCAGCCCGCTGCCCCAGCATTCACTGCACACAACTCTCACTTTATCCTCTCATGACACCAGAAATGCTCCCCGGGGGCCGATCAGAAGCACCAGGATTTTGCCGGTTTGATAGGGAAATCAACATGAATCTGATGAAACGGGGAAAGAGCGTTATGTTTCCACTTAATTCAATCAAACTCGTTTTTTTCTTCACAGCTCGCTGCTACGAGGCTGCGCTGAGCCTCCAGGTGCACAAACGGATCGACCATGGCCTGTGAGATGGCTGTGTTGATCCCATTATTAGGAAATATCAATCAATCTTTTATTCACCTGGTACATTCATGTGAAGTTCAAATTCAACAACTGAGGCCAGGGCCCAATAGCATGTTAGCGTCTGGTTAATTTGAGGGGTAGCTAGCCTCGCAGGCTCCTACATCAGGAAAAAGCAATCAGAAACAAAGAAGAGATGCAGAAAGGCCCAATACCAGTCCTCCACCAGAGATCTATGGCTGAATGCATCGATTGTGGTGTCCGAGGGTCTACTCTCCCCCCTTTGTCTGTCTGCTCGTTTCCATAAGTCCACATCAACCTCTGAATCCTTTTACGTGACGTGTCTGTGCTTTTCCATGAAGCCTCCATTACAGTTTCCCTCTGCGAGGCCTGGAACACTTCTCCAGTCCGCCTTAGCCCCCTCCCCCAGGCAGCGGCCCCTCCGCTATATTCATTTCCCATCCCAACAGGCATTTGTGCCAGTGACATTAAGGAGACGAGCTGTATTTCAGCGTCCCGCTGATGCGATTTGCAAAGATATGAGGGCCTTTTTATGGGTGCCCAGATATGAAGTTATCGTTTTGGCTGCCCGCCTGGCAGGCCTGAGCCGTCAGTCAAAGTTCGACAGAGCTGGTGCGACAGCAGGTGTAGCAACGCACGCAGGGCGCGCGCTAAACTCTGGTGAATTTGTGCAGAGCCGGTTTTCCATGGTCTGGTTTTGGTTCACCAGCATGCCAAACAAACAGGAATCCATTGTTTCTTACCCCTCCAGCAGCACAGAGCTGACGTGTCCGGGGTCCCGTCGGAGGCGTGTTGACACGTCTGCGCACATGTATACGTGTATGTCTGACATAGGAAGAGACGTTAGTTGATGTTTGATCAGGTCGGCGTGTTTTCGGACTGTGACACATGGCCTGTAGTCCACAGGACAGAATAATGTGTGGCAGAGCGAATGGCTGCACATGCTCATTAACGTCATTAATCACCAGGGACAGAAATGCCACATGATAGATGGAGGAGGGGGTTTCCACGGGGGGGAGATATGACAGAGATTAAATATTCCTGAAGAATATTAACATTTGAAAAATCTAGTGGCTTTTATGGACATTTAGATTTATCTGTTTGAGTGTCTCTGGAGTCTGACAACGGCGCGCTACTGGCCCTAAACAATGCAAGCAGTGTAATTAATACCAGGCTTAATTGTGAGTGTAAACTGTCACATAATTCTAATTTATTGTGTTGCTCTAACTCTGACTGTGAGAGGAAACTGGGCTCAGCCAGTTCCCCTGAAAATAAAGGATCTCTTCGGAGGATCAAATGGGGTGTGTGACATTTCCCTCACAGACGTTTGATTGTGAACCCGAGGACTCCTCTTATGGGGCCTCCAAACGCCCACCGTGGGAGCTAATGGGAGCAGCCGAGCCCTGAACCGGATCTCGGGGCGGAACGGTGTCGGCTGCAGCTCTGCCTGTTGGATGGGAGCAACGAGGCCCTGAGCCTGGCCGTCCCTGCGAGGCAGCAGCAGGCTCCAGGGATAGTCGTGCACGGCGAGGCCAAGCTGTTTGATCAGCACATATTTTTAATTGGCTCCAGGCACCCTGGAGTCTTAGCATTGCCATGGAGAAGGCTCCTATTGCACCTTTCCTAATTAAAATCATTACAAATTCCAGGCACATCATAAAGGATTAAATGAGTGAAGGTGTGTGTCCACGGGTGTGTGTGTAGAGTGTGTCGTCTTCTGGGTAGCTAACACATATAGCCTAATTGTTTTTTCCCTCAGTAATAGCAAATGAGGGAGGCCTGGCTACAACCCTGGTCCACTAATCAGATTACATGAAAGAGAATCTGGTGAATACGTCCAGCCGGTAAAAACCCTGCAGTTTCTATACGTCCCCCAAAGAATGGGTAAATAAATACAAGCGGCGCAAAACTTTGGGGAGTGTTTAACCCGCGGTGTTGCTTGTTTTATTGAATATTCACATCTGCCCTGCTGTGTGCAGCAGATTTAACGAGCACTGTTTGTCTTATTTGAAATAATTGATGTCAAACATAACGCGCAACTCCTCCGAGATCCCTCTTTTTTTTTTTTTTAAAGGCCCGTAAAACAAATGGTCCAACGAAGAAAAAAAACCCCGATACTTCAATGGATGTTGTACTTATCACATCTTTCAACGGAAGCAGAACATACATGTGTTCTATGAGATAGATATTAGAGCTCAGTGATTTCGTTGCTATTACACCCTCCAGGGGGTGACGAGGGAGTGGCTTCCATCCCCGAAACAAAGAGGGCTTAAATCAAGTCTTAAATATCTCCCACTTGTGCCCAGAGGGAGCAGAGAAACAAGGGAATGCTTCTCTGCTCTGATATTGGAAGTACAAGTTCATAAAGGCAAAAATTCAAGTGACTATGGAGGGATTGTTTCTTTTAAACTACTTCACTTTGGAAAATGTGCCCATTATCCAAAGCGGCTGATATACAAGGAGAAAACCACTGGCTTTCACCAGATTGACATAAAAACAGAATTTTCTCACACAAGACAGTAAAACCGCAACAACTTGTTGATGGTTGGTATAAATTGTGCAGCTAGAAACGAGGAGTTGACAGCATGGACAGCAAATAATCAAACCTTAGCTGCCTTACCTAAGCAAATCCACAGAAGCCTGGGCTACAGGGGCAGCCATCTTGAGGTGGTGATTCACAGCCACAGTCAGGAGGATGAGCAGCTGAAGCTCCTGGCTGGGTTCATACTTGTTTACTATGCCCTACCTCCAGGGGAGAAAGGCACGGTTTCTTTAACGCTCATCTTTCTAAAACTTAACAAACAGAACAAGTTGTGAGAGCCATTTAAGTTTGCTTCTGAGAGTTGGAAAAAAAGACAAAACAACTCAAGTTCCCGGTTTTTGGGATTGAGCAAACATGGCAGCAGTGTGGGAGACAAAGAGGCAAAATGCATCACAAAGATAGGTGGGTGTGGCACCTCCTCAGCCGCCGCCGCTTCCTGTCCGGAAAAGTCCATTCATCATTTTCACGTCTTCGGGTCGCTCATTACTTCGCCAATAGCCAGAAGTGTGGCCCAGCTGACACGGACGATTGATGAGCTGCAGGCGGGGGTGGCGAGCAGGGGTTTGGGGTGGAGATGATCAAACCAGATGTGGTGAGATGCAGTGCTGGGATGGGCAACGAGGGGCGCTCGGTGAAGGTCATGATGTCACCCGCTGGCCTCATTAAACATATCCAAACATGCGTAGTAATGAGAGTTAAATAATGAGGCTCCCAACAACTCTGTACTAAAAAGAAAACCCCAAAAAATGTAAAGAAATGCAAAGGAACGGTGGTGGGAAAACGCTCCCGCTGGACGTTAGCAGATTATTACCTCTCTGATGTCTGCAGGAAAAACATCAATCTATCCTCAGCAGCCGGTTATCTTAGCTTAGCACAAAGAGAAACATGGGAAAAGCAGCTCGCTTGTCTCTGAAATCGGCCTGCAGGCAGCTTTAAAAGTCCCTAATTAACACAACGTGGATTGTTAAAACCCTGTAGAAACAGATGTGTAGAAATGACATGTTGTGGTTTTACAGTTCCAAGTCTATACTACCCAGCTGCTGGCTCCAGCCGAACCTCAACTGGACGTACGGCAGAGCGACACGAGTTGTTTGTACGTATTTTTCGCTTTCATGTGCCTAATTATTTTTAAATGTTGCAGCTCATCTCTTCTCTGATGCACCGACTCCCAGTCTGCAAAAGCAGACACACGATAGCGTATCCTCCTGGACTCCCCCTGGTGGTAAACCAGTCTACAAGCATGAAAGACTGCCAAGCAAAAACATGTGACGGGGGGAGTCCAAGTCCAACCGAATTCAACTTGAGCCAAGAAAAATATCAAAAGGTGTTCTTTCTCCCCTCGACTCTTTCTTCGTCCAGCGCGTCCCCCCACTGTCGTGGGCGTGCTCCGAAATCCGCGGCTCTCCCAACTCGGTAGCTGATCAAAAACAGGTGGGAAGGCCTGCATGTGCTTTCCATTTGTGCAGGATGTAAATGGATTCAATTAGATCCAAATGCACAACCTGTCAGCCGGGGGGACGTGGCAGACTTTCAAAGGCCATTAGATTATGGACAGGATTTAGAATAAAAACTTCGCTGGCTGACGTTCTGCCATTAAATCGCTTGATATGAAATGACTGGAGTGATCCGAGCTCGCGTGTGACGCTGCACCATTCACCACGGTGCAAAGTCTGTCTCTCACACACACACACACACACACACACACACGCGCAAGTGCAAACCCACAAACGTCGCGCTCCGTGTTGGTGTGTATCCCCAGGCATATTGCCGATGGCCTCACATATTTGCCGGCATTAAAAACAGTAGCTGGTACAGCTTTACAGTCAGACGGCCCCATCACTCATGGCCGTAAAATTTTAAGGCTTCCAGAAAAATGACCCACTGTAACACGTAGCCTTTGTTTTGATTGGCTGGAATGATATGGTATAGTCTGTTAACGTTTGGCTTCGCTCTGCAAACATGAAAAAGGAATTTCAGCGTGTTGCGGCAAAACCCGACGCGGGTCGTCCGTCTTCGGTGCGGTCGTGCTTTTTAACACGTTTGTTGCAGAAACGGTGTTACAGGCCGTGCAGATGTGTTAACTGAACCGCTCACCGTGGCGCTTGTTATGAACTGGACGTGGGGGGAGGGGCAGCGGTTACACTGAAAACAAAGGACTTGTCACCACGGCACAGGAGTTACTGGGGCGGGGTGGGGTGGGGGGGCTTAGCCAGGGCCCGGTTGTAATGTGGTAAGCCTATACTTTACAGGCCTGATATAGAAGCGAATCAATGGGACATTTCTAAGCCATTATTATCAATCACCATTGCTTAAGACACTCTAATGAGCTCATTAGATAAGACGAACAGCAGATTGATTGCAAAATGGGGCGAGTAAAAAGTAAGATGTAGAGAAGAAGGTGATGGAGGAGAAAGGAAATAGGTCTCATGGATCTCCAGAGCCAGGAACAGGAGACTGGAATTAGACACATTCCAAAACGTGTTGGATTCAACGTGCCAACAAAAGGAGGAGGCCAGAGCTCCACGTCTGCCCCCGACCCGACCTGTCTGCTGTCAGGTTCAAAGCAGCCAAAGACGCTCGCTGAAAATACAGGACAGAGGGAAAAGGAGCCGGCCATAAAAGTAGGAAGGAAGAACAAAAGCATAAAAGGAGAATGTCAGTGAAGTCATAGAAACAAGAACAATGTGGAGGAGGGGAAGCGGTGTGTTCGATCGTGAAAAAGACGCGATCTGGGCAGATGTTTGCTGAGCCTGAGAGGCCGCTCTGTCCGAATCTGGGGGTGACCTGGGAGAACCCCGCTGGTGTTGGGCTTTGACGGCAACAGCGCCAGAAAACGACTCAGAAAGTGAAAATATTTAAGGAAAGGTCGGCCTGAACGCATCAGCACGCCTCCCCGTTTCCTCCTAGGGCGGAACAGATGTGTGCTCCACCCCAGCTGTTGCCAGATGTGCATCTAGGACCATCTGTGGAAGCTGTGGCCACATGTGCTTTTGCAAAACGGCCACCGAAAAGTTCAGAGTAAGTAAGGCTGCACTTTTTTGGCCATTTCACTGTGACACCCGCCTTTCTGTCAGAATTATTGTAACCGCCTCCGGCCTGAGGAGAGTTACTGAAGGGAAAATCACCAAGTTTCATTTCTGGAACATAGTTTGTAGTGTGTACACACTCTTTAGCATCTTGTCACAGCGCCGCAGTTCAAAACCGAATCATTAAAATGTCGCTGCACAAACACACCTTGATCTCGTGTGTGGTCGATTATACTCTGAAGACTGCCTCTATTCATCTGCCTTCACGCGTGCAGCATTCCTCCAAGGTGAATTTAGAAGGCTGACAATATGCCTTTCTATGCTAATGCAGTTCCAGTCTTCTTGGGCTCAAGGCTAGCTGAAAACTAAGAACACAGCAAAAAAAGTGGGGGGGGGGGTGAAAAAAGAAAAGGAGAAAGATTTAACAATCCCAGAATATAAAACCTGATGAGACATGTAATGCTATAAAGCCTCCCGAGACTACGGGAGATGGCAGATTAAAGCGTGCATGGGCGAATCCACCAATGGATGTAGAGGCAGCGGTCGTTCTACCGCTGTGCTCCGCTCCACCGGGCAACGAGAACGCTCTCAAAAGATTTCAGCAACCTTCATGAAAACCAGGGCTAATACTACTTCACAAAGGGGGATAAAGGGACCCCAAGCCAATCAATTATTGCCCCCCGTCCCTAATAATGACAAGCAGGGACCCGAATAAACGCTTTCAGCCCTCGGAAGCCGGCTGGGCGCTAACATCTCGTGGCATTGAGGAGGAGAGTCAGGGTCTACTCGCCACATGCTCACCGCTGCTTTCTTTGTGCGTGCATGTGCTGTGCGCTCTAATGCATTTGTGCGCATGTGTGTGTTGAAAAGCCTTCCATTGAATGAGTACATTCAACGGGGCACCGGGGTCTTTAAATGCCAATGAAAATAAAGAGAGGGAAATTGCAGGCAACAGGAAAATAACCAAAGGGGAAAGCTGAAAAGGAAAAAAAGGGAAAAAAAAGTTGCAGTGTTAAAAGAAACGCAAGAAGGTTTAGCAGCACTCCACTCAAATAAATGGCAGCCATAAATTCTCCAAGTTATGTCTTTGGGGCTCCATTATTTATGCGCAGTGACAATGACAGTGAATAACTTTATTTTTATTGTTTATTTTTTTCTAAATTTGAAGTAGGCCAGGCAAACCGCAAAGTTTACTCATTCCACTCATTAGAGCTGACGTTAGCTTAAGGAAATGAGGCACGCGGGACTCAAAACACCACATTGCCGGTGAAGTTTAGAAGGAATAAATCATTCGGGATGTAACAGAGGGCCAAATGCACTACCTGATACAGTACGGTGCCGGGAGGCCACGTCTGCTGTAACATATCTGCCCTAGCTTTCTCCTTTGGTGATGTTTGGGGGGAACTGATTCAGTCGTAAAAACGCTGTATGCGTTGACATTGCTTGTATAACATGAGAAAGAAGTTGCGGATAGGAAGCAAAGCTAAACTCTTTCTTTCTGTCGGTCAAAAGAGGTCATAAAGCACCAAACCAGAGGAGACGAAGGGCTGAGTTTCGCTTTTACTCAAAGAAAAACCATCCATTCACTCCAGTTTTCAGTTTCATTATTAATATAATTGCTTCGTGGGCCTCAGACTATGTTTTGAAGGAATTCAAACGTTTGATGCTGAATTCAAAGCAGCCTGAAGTAAATAAAAAGTAAGGTAATAACACGGTTGTAAATAAGGAGCTCCTCATGCAGCTTGGCCCTTTATTTCTGTCTTTAACTACTGTAGACATACACATGTGTCATATTATCATGTAAAATAAGAGTACTTGCTTCTCCCTGGTAGCTAGGCTTGCTAAATTTCTCTTTTGGCTCGTTGTTTTGTGTTGAGATCGATGCATGTTCCAAGAATCCTCCGAACAGCACAGCTTTTTTGAATTCTTCACCCGCGTTGAGTTTAACTTTGTAAGCGGACACAGAATACTTTCTATTATTTTATTATTTTCAGCTGTCCAGTGAAGGCTGTGTACAGTCGGGGAGATCTTCCACAGATAGAAGTGGTGACCGGCTGGATGACCTGCTGTTCCAGCTCCAACAAAATCATTTATTTTATAGAAAATGTTGACACTCTACTGCAAAGGTGCTGTTTTTGTTAAACCATCCTGGTTGGAGCCACTTTTGTCAATAAAAGTCTGTTTCCACTGCAAGAACATTTTTAACAGGTGATAGGTGTGCACGCTCTTTCACCGCTGCGCTGGAGTGTTTAAACAATCCTAAACTTGCCCAGACAATCCAAAGTGTTCAGGAATTACTCACTATTTTCCAGAGTCGTTTTGCGTTTCCATCGGGTACATAAATCGGTGTTTTCGAGTATCCGAGCTCCGCGGTGTCAGGTTCTTTCCCGGTGTGGCTTCAGATTGCGGTGAGGAACAGTAGGGGGTGGCCGTGTCTGAACATCCGCCCTGTGTTTTGGAAAAACCTCCTGATTCGTTTGATTTGAATGCAAAAAACCAAACAAACAAACAAAAAAACCCAATGGTCAACAATGCAGGGATCACCTCTGGGTGTTGAGCGTCGGGGCGGTGACTTAACGCTGACCGGAGCGGCAGACATGACAGATGTCTTTAATCATCTCTGGCTACATTTTTATCGTCCTCCAGGATTTGTTGTTATTAATATCTGCTTCCCATTATGACCACCGCCGCCAGCGTCCCCCACATCACGCAGTGCGAGTCCAAACAGTCTAAGTGGGCGCGAAGGCTGAAACCCTAGCGTACTTGCGGGTAGCGCCACGGAGCCTCGGCTGTGGCCCTGGCATCCACCTGTGGAGTCAGTCTGGCTAAATGACGCTTCTTCAAAACATTTCTGCTCCTGATAAGAAGGAAGGAAGAACAGCAGCATTGGGAATACCAGAACATGAGCTGCCGGAGAAGCGAAATGAGAATGTTTTTATTGGGCTTCATGTTTCTTTGGTGTGTCTGAGAGGCTTCAAGGTCTCTCACAGGCATGGTCCTGGTACTGGTGAGGGCCCATGTTTTATTAATCTGCAGATGAGCTCAGCTATTGATGGCAAAGGCCGCCCGTGGGTTCAATTAGGATAATACAGGGAGAGGGGAAGATTATGGGCGGCAATTTAAGTGAGGGTATATCTCTTCCTGACACTTATAGCCCAAATGCAACAAATTGTACCTCGGTGGCTACAAACGGCGCCGTGTCGGTCCCCCCTTTGATGAAGCATGCCTTTGTGGCAGGTCAGCCGTGTGGAGCCGACACCAGGCTGAAGGAGCCGTGTAGCCTGTAGCCTCCCTGAGCTAACAATGCTGGCCCGAGTGGAGCCAGTGCCCATCAGGTTAATAGGGGCCATTAGAAAACAGCTGTCTATACGGTGGTGCACTTAGCGAGTGCACCAATACCCAGCCAGCCCGGACAAATAGTCCCACTCAGCAGGATTCTCTGCAGACTACCGGAGTTCTGCCCAACTTGCCCACGATTAGGAAGGACGGTGACCTTTTCCAGACTCGTGTGCGAACCCTCTGAATGGAAAGCCGCTGTTTGGGCCGCCGTTTGTGGATCGTCCCGCAGAGGCTCCACGGGCGAGTTTGGGTTCTTTCGTTTAGCGACGTTATGGCTGTTTCTCGACTGCCCTGAGGCCGTGTGTTTAGGCTACAGTCGGGAGAGATAAGCCAGTCCTCCACTCCACACCCTGACAGCAGGAGTTGTAGAAAGAGTGAGCATTCGCAGGAACACTAGAAGATAAAAAAGAAGATCCCTCTCAGGTTGTGTTTTTACTCAAGAGCAAGTCGTTTCGGCCCGAGAGCTGCGCCTTCAAAAACTATAAATTTAGCATTTTAACAGTCTCCCCTCTTAAAAAGGGCCTGTCTGGCTTCCAGGAGGAGTGGGACAAGATAAAATCCAGATTTTTCGACAAAAGTATCTAAAATCTAATCCAGAATGACCGCAATCTGTGACGTGCTTCATCATCCTGGCCGGCTGACCCTTCCCTCTTTCTGCTCGCCTGTCACCAACCAGGCTGGGACATTAGGGCACCGCTGATGTGCTTGGCGGGTCATTAATTCCTGGGACTGGCCGCGGGGGCAGGACAACAGACGAGCTGCGTTGTTTGATGTTGGGCGAAACGATGGTGGGGAGGCGAAGCAGATGTTTGTGTTGGCTGGTGAGGGAGCGCTTGTGGGCGCCAACCTCATCACCAACTCATGCTAGGCAACAGCTGCCCAAACACATCTGGCAAAGAGAAGCAGGGCTGACCACGACCCGCATCAGCCCGTTTCACTGATAGCGGAGCCTGAAGGTCTGTCCGGTGGCCAGCTGATCTACGTGTCTGCTGGAGGATCTTCTTCACATTTAAACACTTTGGAGCCTAATTAGGCTGAAGGTATGCAGCTGATACTCACTGTGACCCCAGGAAAATGGAGCCATCCGGGAACCCACGTCTTTTTCCGCTGGCCTTAAAAAAAAACTCACAACGTATGCGCATACATACACCCCCGGAACAAGGACAGTCCATTTAACTCTCTCCTGCCTCTCCACTCGACTGAAATTCGTCATTCATCACCGCCCACGTTCATATCATTGGACTAGCCTAGAAGGACAGTGAGTGTCAGTGTGTGTGTGTGTCAGTGTGCGAGAGAGTGTGCTGCCCTCTGCTGTTCGAATTAACATCCAGACCCAGTTTATTTGACCCTTCTGCATCATTTAAACCCTCTTTTCCCGTGTTAGGTATTTTTATATCTGCTCATTTTGGAATATTTTCTGTTTCACAAAAAAGGATTTCAAAGCGTGCACACCTGGGAGAGCCACTGTGTCTTATCATTAGTTCATTAGCCGCATTTAGTTTAGTCAAGGTGGCGCAGGAGAATCAAAGCAGCCAAGGTAACCGTGGTTACGTGCGGCGCATTAATGCCTGTAATCCGTTACGTTGTCCGTGACAAGACAAGGACATGTAGGGTGCTAATTAAAGAAACCTTTTGGTGCTCCTCGCAGGTCACATCTCATTAATGATGGTCTCCGCGCATGGTGGGCAGATCATTGCGGGGGAATTCCTGTTTGTGCAATTTCCAAAAGGAAAACACACACGAGCATCAGCAGTGCAGCTGGTCTTCATCTAGTCTGAAGCGCTTGTACAAAAAAACATTTTTATTTTTGAAATGGGGGCATATTCACAGGAAATGTCAGATTAATACCACGTATGTACAAAAATACCATTTAAAAAAATAAACCCCATCTTCCAAATCTTTTTGGATTAAAAATCAGACTGCAAAGAATTAGAAGAATTAAAAAATATTAAAAAATAAAACAACTCAACAGGATTTTGGCAATAAAAGCAATCCAAGTCTTTAAATGGGTCAACCTTTGGTCAGTGCACAGACACACACGGTTTCCTGAAAGGTTGTAACCTAAGACGCTCAGAGGTTGTGAATCAGAAAATATCTGGTCAATCATTAGAAGTCAGAGCTGTGTGATACTATTGTTCTTTTCTAATTCTATAAGTTTATCATCCACAGTAGGAACAAAAATTCCACACCTATCACACACCTATCAACTACGGAAAAACTGATTCAAACACATTTTTGTATCATGCAGTAGCGCTAAAAGAATCTGATGTAACCTAAACCTAGATCTGGAATCTGACTTCACATCTCAATGGAATCCATGAAAAAAACCCTATTACTAGACTAGAGGAACACTCTTGGCTCCGACATTTCCCCATAGAGGAGTCCCTGTCTGAAAATGGAAGCAGTCTAAGATGAGTGCAAATTCCTTCCTGAGACCAGTCCACGCACTAACGCGCTCGTTTGATTACTCGAGGAAGCTAAAGAAGCCGTGATGTCGGGCCTAAAATCGTCTGTTGGCATTACTGCAGCTACAGTGGCAGTAAGACACTTAGTTAAAACAAAAAGCAAGGAATTCCTGACCTGCATGGCCGATTCCTCATCAGCCAACCACAGAAGGCTCAGACAGCTTTGTCCGAATTGTATCAAACACACCCAAGGTGATGGTTGTTATTGCTAAAATGTTCATTTTGGTCCATCTGAATGATGAAAGCGTCCCAATATGTCACCAAATGAATCTAGATATATGTCAAACATTAAAAAAGAGATGGAAGAGCTTGGTGAAGTGTATCAGCGCGTGATGTTCTGAAGTGCCTCAACAACCTGATGGAGATACATCTTAGCTGGTCACGTGTCCCTGAGGCGGAATCGGTTGTGCAGGCTGTGGAAATGGGCCTGCTTCAGGATCCGGTTGATCTGCAGGTAGGAAGCCGTGTCTCTGGGTGCCGTCAGGTCTGAGGAGTCGCTGGAGCTGATGGGGGTGTAGGGGTCTGCAACACACCGGCTGGTGCAGCTCGCAGCAGCAGCAGCATGCTCCGGAGGGCTGATGCTGCTCTCACTCAGAGAGGACTGACAAAGCAGAAATCCTCTTTTTCAGACGCTTTTGATGGCAAATAGCATGAAAATCCAAGGACAGAGTTATACTAGCATCACAAGGTAGGACCGGCTGCGGAGTCATCATAAACAAAGATGATCAAACGTGAGCCTCTGATGTGTTCCCTACTGGAAGTGGGGGAAATGATTGAGAATTGGAAATGTAAGTGTTGCTACTTCTATGGCTCCTACTGCAAGTACCCTGTCTAAAAGGCACATGGACTATTCCCCAGAATATCTACAGAACATGGCAGCATGTTCAAGCGTAAATATCAGTAGCTGCTGGTCAAAAACTGTGGCCAAACATGTAAAGTGTCATCTCGTCGATTTCACATTAAAAAGTCCAGGTTTTCGGAGCTACCTCAGAGTCGCAGGCATCCCGGCCGGGCTCTGGGGAGAGAGGATGGCCTCTGCTCTGCCTCTTGAGCTGGGGCACCAGATACCCGTTCTCCTCATCACCAGCGCTGCGCGGCCGTTTCCTGCGTGGACGCAGAAATAACGACACAGATTGTTTTCTGTCACCACAAGTACACATGCAAACCAGGGGCCATTACACTGCCGCCTTTTTAAGGGGTGCATTGCCTCACTTACCTGTTTTCTGTCAACATATGAAACTCGACGTTTTTATATATTCAGACTGAAGAAGCTAAGTATGCTAAGTTAGCCTTATCAACCTATTCACTCTGCCCGTTTCCTGCCGGTATATTGCCTATAAACACAGTTATCAAATATCCCTGAGAACGCTTGACTAGAAAATCGCGTTAAATACAAATGTGGAACCATCAGTAAACTAGGTTACCAAAATAAACAAACAATAAAGTAACTGCTCAGCGCAGTAAAACGCTCTAAAAAGCTAGGTAGCTAACAAGCTAACGTCATCTCTAGGTGATCTTCAAAGATGATACGCTTATTAGGCCAACCTCAGAGCATATAATATGAAGCACCTTAATAAATCACACAAGCAAATAAACTATTTCGACCTAAAATATAGTTTACTTCTATTAAGATTAGACCAAAACTAGATAGAAAAAAGGACCGGACCGCCGCTAACAGGGCAGCTAGCGGCGCAGCTGTGTTTACATGATTCTGCGGCTGCGCGCGAAGTAACAATGACGCATTCGCAACCGTCGGAAACCCTACAGATTTTTGTTACTTAAAGAATCAATTTGTTGTCTCGATCTTTAACATCATGTTGCAATTTCGACAGTCACAAGATGGCAGCCAAGATGTTTCAACTCCCATTTTTGCCGTTCATTGATTTTGTCTGTATTGTCTCTGCATTTGTCTCGAAGACGTCGCTCTGCGCAACACTTGCGTGTCAAATCGGCCCCTTGTAGACATAACGTAATCTCAACCGTTTCTATTTATATTTACAGCGCACATTAAAAAAAACAGGTAACAACAACAGGACACAATAAACCCTTACATTTTTATATATCGCATAAACACACGGACTGTTCTAAAACATACAATCAAACGTTTAAAGTAAACATTTATTCCAAATGGTTGCCAGACAACCCGGAAATTACACTTGCTGCGTGTTGTTTACGTAATGCAGCAGGTCCAGCCAATCAGAGGAGGAGGAAGAGAGGGAAGCCACGCCCTCGCCTACGACTCAAGCGGCGCAGGACGGAGGTGAGATTATCTGGCTTCCAACAGTCAGCCCCGGTGTTGTTGTTGTTGGTGGTGGTGCTGGTGGTGGGGGAACCACGATGGGCAGCACCGACTCCAAACTGAACTTCAGGAAGGCGGTGATTCAGCTGACAACCAAAACGCAGGTATTATTCGCTCCACGAACGCGCAAGGCTAAATGGTGACTGGAGATCCTGTTGGCAGGAGCGCGCTGCGGAGCATCACCGGGGCGATAAGAAAACGCGTCTGACGCAAGAAAAAAAAAAAAAGCTTATGTCGTTCACGGGTATTTCATCTAAATAATTGATTTTGCATCTCGAGCATTTATAAAATTCATCCAAAATTTAGCGCAATTCTCTAAAATAGGACGAGAGTTGTCTCTTTTTTTTAATTCTTTGGATTGGATGATAGTCGATGCTGCAGATTATCACAGAGCTTTACTCTGGCTGCACATGTTGGCTTCACTAGGGCGGAGAGAAAATTGCGCAGTTACAACCTGATGATCAGATTTAGATCCCGTTTGCAGGTGCAGGTGCATTGACGAGATAAGGGACGCAGACGAAGCCATTGTTAGAATAAAGGTTGTGTTTACATTGTTAAGTAGGCCCAGTGTGAGCTGTGTAGGCCTCCACTGACTCCAGCACCATGCGTGATGAGGAAAAGGGCAAACATGACATCCTAATGCACCAGTGGCCAATCAGGGTTTTACATTTCAAACATGACTGCTGTAAAACGCAGCCTTTGTCTGATTTATGGTGCCTGAAACGCAAACATGTGTCTGTGCAGCCGGTGGAAGCCACAGATGACGCTTTCTGGGATCAGTTCTGGGCGGACACCAGCACCACAGTCCAGGATGTGTTTGCTCTGGTCCCAGCTGCTGAGATAAGAGCGGTGCGGGAGGAGTCCCCCTCCAACCTGGCAACCCTCTGCTATAAGGTACGCTCTTCATCGCCCAGCGGGTCCGACCCTCCCTGGTCTGCTGTCAGAGCCCGTCCAATCTGTCAGTGCCCTGTGCTGTCAGATGTAGGAATAAGTGAGTCAGCTCTCCTTCCTTTCCCTCCCCTTCCCTTCCCTCCAGCCGGTTCCAGCTTTTGTTTGCAGCCCCAGAAACAAAACAGAAATGATGATAGCCTGATTATGTAAAGACTGAGAGATAAGAGCTGTGGAAGCAGGTGTTCTTCCTTTTTTTAGACCGAGTGGGATCAAGAAGGCCCTTTAAAGACCCAAAAACAACAACATACGCCCTCGTTTTTCAGGACCAATGAAATAAAGTCAAAGAAATGTTGCATTTTGGTGGCAAAATATAGAACAGTTTGTGAAAACGAGTGAACCAGGTGCATGGTTGCACGCTGGTGGGTTCGTCTGACCGTGTCTGGTGCCCCCCCCCCAGGCTGTGGAGAAGCTGGTCCAGGGTGCAGAGTCTGGCTGTCCCACGGAGAAGGAGAGGCAGGCCGTCCTGAACTGCGCTCGTATCCTCAGCCGCGTCCTCCCGTACATCTTCGAGGACCAGGACTGGAGGGGGTTCTTCTGGTCCACGGTGCCCGGCGCTGGCCGAGCTGGGGTGAGTGGGCAAGGGGTCACGCAGAGGTCACTGGGAACAAAGGAGGTGTTGAGTTACAGTCCAGAAAAATTGATTTTTCTTTTTTATAGACATGAGGCTTGTTAGCAACCTCATTCATGCAGGGAAACAGTCCGTCTGTGAAATTTCCTCATTCCAGCTAAAAGGAAGCCCGGGTTTCTTTCCCCCCCAGCAGCACATCTAATGCTTCTGTTGTTCTCTGAGTTTTACACGTTCTGTCAGCCTTTTTTCACGTCGGTTCTCATCCCACGCTCACGCTGAATACACCCTTTCCAGACCAACGAGCTGGACGAGGACGACGGAGCTCGCCCTCTGGCCGAGTCGCTGCTCCTGGCTATCGCCGACCTGCTCTTCTGCCCCGACTTCACCGTGCACAGCCACAGGAGAGGCCCTGTGAGTGTCCCTTTCCCACTTTAAAGGTGTGGTTCACCCCAAAGCCCAGCTTCTCCAGGCCTCCCAGCACTGATGGCCTCAGTGAGAGCAGCGGGTTTCAACCACAGAGCTAGGCTAATGCTAACTCCCAGCCAGCTAGTCAACAAAAGCATTTTCTGGCTGCATCTGAAACACCTGCGAGATGAAATTCAAGTTTGTCAAGTCCTCCTCTCCGTTCTTTCCAGTCTGAGTTGACATCTTTATAAAACTCAAACGCTCATTCATTTAATAGTCAGGGTATGAAATTTTCTTTTTTCAGTCCTTGAATTGCATTATTTCTGCACATGTGAGCATGTTGCTCATTTTCCAGGTTTCTTTCAGCCTTTTTTTCCTCACTGGTTTGTACTGTAAAGAATTCCTTCTTTCCCCTAATGACTGAAAAGGAATGTTGCGCAACAGCAGCTGTTGTGTTTTTGGCGGCACTCGTTGGCCTCGTCCTCTCCCGAGTCATCAGGAAGTGAAGGGCGGAAGGATCTATGGCCAGGAACCACGTTGCTTTGCGGTGGGGTAAAACCTCCTTTTTGTCCTCGTCCAGGACTCGGTGGAGAGCATGCAGTCGATAGACAGCTGTGAATACATCTGGGAGGCCGGGGTGGGGTTTGCACAGTCTCCGCCTCTCAACTACATCCACGACCTGAACAGGTGAGTCCGGCGGCCATGAGCGCTCGTGTCCGGGAGCTCCATGTGGGCCTGCTTTCCTCCCTCTGAAGGACAGAGCTGCTGCGCCTGTTGCTGACCTGCTTCTCCGAGGCCATGTACCTGCCTCCGTCGTCGGACAGCACCATGACCAACCCCTGGGTCACCTTCTTCTGCTCCACGGAAAACAGGTAAATGATGGGACGGCGTTCCAAACCGGCGGACGCCTTGTACGCACGTGCTAACGCCGTCTGTCCCGACAGACACGCGCTGCCTCTGTTCACCTCTCTGCTGAATGTGGTGTGTGCCTACGACCCGGTGGGCTACGGCATCCCCTACAACCACCTGCTCTTCTCCGACTACCGGGAGCAGCTGGTGGAGCAGGCGGTGCAGATCCTCATCGTGACTCTGGAGCACGACGGAGGGCTTCCCCATCGCCCGCCGTCTCCGTCCAGCATAGAGGAGCATGAGGTAGGAAGCAGAGTCCTGAAGAATGACCTCGTGGTTCTGTTGTTTACGCCGGTTTTTCGGTTCAGTCCGCAGGCCCTGAAAACCTGTTTGTGAATTACCTCTCGCGGATTAACAGAGAGGAGGTAGGACTCCGTCGGCCCGACCTGGCAGCGTCCGCCGCCACGTCTCACCGTCCTTCCGTTTCCCCCGGCAGGACTTTGACTTCGTTTTGAAGGGCCTAGCGCGTCTGCTCAACAACCCTCTGACCCAGACCTACCTGCCAAACTCCACCAAGAAGATCCAGTTCCACCAGGAGCTGCTGGTGCTCTTCTGGAAGCTCTGCGACTTCAACAAGGTTGGAAAGCGCGAGCTGTCTTGTCACGAGCGTGCACTTGTTCAGCTCAACCGCTTCCGTCTTCTCCGCACCAGAAATTCCTCTTCTTTGTCCTGAAGAGTAGCGACGTGCTGGAGATGCTAGTTCCCATTCTCTACTACCTGAACGATGCCAGAGCAGATCAGTGTGAGTCTCCGCCCTCGTAGCCGCCGTCGGCCCACTGACCTTGTAGCGTGCACTAACCTGAGGCTGACTCCCGGCTGCAGCCCGTGTCGGACTCATGCACATCGGCGTGTTCATTTTGCTGCTGCTGAGCGGGGAGAGGAACTGTCGCGTGCGCCTAAACAAGCCCTACTCCATCCACGTGCCCATGGACATCCCCGTGTTCACGGGGACCCACGCCGACCTGCTGATTGTGGTGAGGTGGCCACGGCCTCGTCCTGATCGGCCCTTTTATCCAACGGTCAAGTCCTCCAAGGCTGCAGCGGTTTGTTTTCCAGGTGTTTCACAAGATAATCACCACAGGCCACCAACGTCTCCAGCCTCTCTTCGACTGCCTCCTCACCATCATCGTAAATGGTGAGTTTTGTGGCAACGTCGAATCAGCAGCGGTCACTAAATGTCCACTGTGGGTGATCTGGCGACATCTAGTGGTGGAAACTAACACAGTTATTAAATTGATGATTGATTAAAAAGTGAATGTTTTGGTTTATGACTTCAGATTTAAAAGCTGCCATAATTAAAGATGTCTGGTCCTGCAGTGTCTCCGTACCTGAAGAGCCTTTCTATGGTGGCTGCCAACAAACTGCTCCACCTGCTGGAGGCCTTCTCCACCACCTGGTTTCTCTTCTCCGCAGCTCAGAACCACCATCTCGTCTTCTTCCTTCTTGAGGCTTTCAACAACATTATCCAGTACCAGTTTGATGGTAAGCTGCACCCGGTTCAGTGTGACGTTCAGAGTCCTGCTTTGAAGCTCTGCATCCACGTTCTTCCCGTCACCAGGACACTGCAACCTGGTTTACGCAATCATCCGTAAACGGAACGTGTTCCATCAGTTGGCCAACCTGCCGTCGGACGCTGCCGCCATCCAGAGGGCTCTGCAGCGCAAGAGGAAGTCTCCGGACGTCATTTCCCGCACCAGCTCCCAGGAGACGGTGTCCATGGAGGGGTCTCATCCAGCTGTGCCAGCAGAACCCGGCACGCTGAAGACCAGCCTGGTGGCCATGCCGGGTACGGGCCCCGCACACGTCACCGCCCAAGAGCGGACGCGCTCTCATCTGTCGGGTTCAAGTTTTCCCTGAAAGGCAAAAAAGTAGAAATAGAAATATGTGTAGTTCAAAGTATAAATACCAGAGATCTCTGGAAGATGTGATTCATCACCACTTTCAGCTTGAATTTTATCACCATAACTGTCAAAATCACGACAACTGTTAACAATTTAACATTTTTTGTAGGTATTGACAAGCTGACAGAGAAGTCTCAGGTGTCTGAGGATGGAACAATGGTTTCAGTTCCAAAAACAGACGGCCAGCTCACAGACCAAAGCGTAGCCGCTGGGACCAGCGACACAGAGTCAAACTCTGGCCGGGACAATGAAGTACGAGTGCGTGTGTGTGTGTGTGTGTGTGTGAGTTTGTGTGTTATTAAATCCTGCCTTCCCTTTGTCAGGACGTTTTCTTCACTGAAAGCGAGAGATGGAAGAGGCGCCGTTCATTTGTCCAGCGCGTCCTCTCACATCGTTGTGGGGCCCCACACCAGACTGGGTCGGTGTACCGGGGGTTATTTCCCTGTTGGCGGGTTGGTGGGTTGTGTGATCCATGTTGGGTTCTCTTCCAGGTCCTCTCCTGGAAGTGTAAACTTCCACTGCAGACAATCATGCGCCTCCTGCAAGTGCTGGTTCCTCAGGTGGAGAAGATCTGCATTGACAAGTGGGAACAAACTGCGTTCCTTAAATCAGCCTCTTTTTTTTTTACGTTTCTAAACTCACGTTGCTTCTGATTGCAGAGGCTTGACGGATGAATCGGAGATCCTCAAGTTTCTCCAGCACGGCACGTTGGTGGGCCTGCTGCCGGTCCCTCACCCCATCCTCATCAGAAAGTATCAGCCTAACGCGGGCACGGCCATGTGGTTCCGCACCTACATGTGGGGCGTCATCTATTTACGGTGAGTCTTGCCGGGTCGACCGCAGTTATCTGTTCACATTCCAACACGTTCCACTTCATTTTTCCAGCAACGTGGACCCTCCCATCTGGTACGACACTGACGTCCGCCTTTTTGAGATCCAGCGGATGTAGACCGAAAGGCGGAGCTGCTGATCTCCAGGCGCGATCCTCCCTGCAGCAAACCTCGCTGAATGAACGCGCCTCGGTGATCAGCGTGGGTGGAAGAGAAGCCGAGATCCCCTCGGATCTCCATGGGGGATGGCTGAATTACTGCATATGTCGTGTCCGTATAAACCGTGTTTGTAAAGACCACTGAATGTTAGTCGAAGCACTGAGACAACTGCAGTCTTCACTGATGGAAGAGTAAATATCAGTTCCAGTCAGGCTCGTTCTAGTCTGTTCTAGCGTATCTCGGACAGCAGAGTATTGTGGTTCCACGTCGTGTTTGCCATGTTTCAAAGTAAACTTGCACTCCAAGTTGTCTTACTGTTATTTATGTGGTGTAACTACAGCAATTTGGAGGCATTAATAGATGTTTTTATGTATACTGCACTGATGTGGACACTGGATGTCAGGAATTGTATTTTCCTTAGATTATCTAAATACATATTGTTATACATCTGAATTTACTGATCCGGGTGTACAGATGCCTCTTCGCTGTAAAGACCGACTCTGTTGAAGTGCACGCCTTCGCCGCTAGAGGGCGCCATTTCCCACCAGCGCTAACCCAGCTGAGGGATTTGTGGTCAACCAAAACCCCTTTTAGTTGATGTTCTCCTAAAGCTTTAACTTTTCAGTTCTACTGTGACTAAATGGCCAGCGATGTGATGAAACCGTGTGTTTAAAATACGCAACTGCCAACCCATGTGTTGTCAAAAAGTTACTTTTCAAAAATATAAAAATGTCTGCGCAAAGAATATTTTCGATAACTCTGTAACGTTTTAAACGGGTCATTTAAAACTTAAATTAATAGTAATATGCGGGTTTTCAAACTTTTAACGACAATACCATGATCGGCCGCTAGGTAGCAGTATTAATACACGTTACGATTTTAATAATTCTGAGGGTTTTTTTTTTTTTTTTTTTTAAATTAACCAAATAATTTACCCCAGATTCATAACGTCTTTCTGAAATTAAGATGTTTAACCTCTTTGGGGGGGGGGGATAATTTAGCGGTTTCAAAATAACAGCCCTTTAAATTAAAGTCAAAGTTAAAGTCAAAATGAAAGTCATTTACCCAAACGTGCAAAACGTGCAGGTTTACCGTGAGAAAAGGTTGTTGCAGGGTCGAAAGGTTTGCTCGGATGTAGCTCTCGTGCACGGAGATGACCATGTGGAGGAGGCGCGTTGTTTTCCTCTCCTGCGGGCACCGCAAGGAGAGGAAAACAACCATTGCACGCCTGTGGTCAACCAGGATAAACAGGTCCCAGCTGCCTGAAACCACGTACGCACACGCACGTCCCACACGCACCTCACACCCTAATCTACGTGTTTATGAAAATATTCTAGTGCTGTCTAGTGATCACCTCCAGCAACAGACTGAGGGGCCCAAAACGCTCATAATATTTTTAATTATTTAGATGAGATGTTTTATGGAACTGATGTCAGTCACAGAAGCTTTAAAGTGTCAGTGAGGGTGAAGATACTGGTGATGAAGACTTCTGGAGCCCCTCTGTTACTGAGGGACGTGTAAATCTTTCACAGGTCACCTGCTTTAACCAGCTGACGCGGTGGTTTTACTGGTGAGGGCTCGCTGGTCACAAGGCTGAAAATCAAAGTCCGTCTGCTCTTTCCTCATTTTGCCACAAATGTTCGGGATGCTGAGAACAGCAGACGTTCTTCTCCTCTTCCTCGCAGTCGGGGCGGTGGGCGCGCTGTACAAACAGTGGATCCCCGACACCAACTTTGAGAACAAGACCAACTGGGACAAAGGAGATGTTCCGTGTGGCAACGACATTGTGGAGTTTCTGGCCCAGAGAAAAGTCTCAGTGTTTGTGGAGACCATGCACGCCGTCCAGGAGATGAGGCTTCCGATAGACGGGGAGTTCATCCTGAGTTCAGGAGCTGGCTTTTCAGCCGCAGGTGGACACGATCCAGGCTGTGGAGCAGGGGTCACCGTCAGGTTCAAAGATTCCGAGTCCCTGCGATGGTTCAACCCGGCCTTGTGGCAGGCGGCCGCATCGTCAGATGATCTGCAGAGTGGAAACTTTTTGTTCTCGGTCCACGAGGAGAGCGTCCCCTGTCGCCACGATGACGTGGTTTTTAAAGCCAGCTCCTCTTTCAGGGTGGACACCAGCTCCAGTCAGTCCACCGTCAACGTCAAATCAGTTTCTGTGCTTGGGAAGACATATGGGAGCCAGGCGGAGTTCTCGGAGTACCTTGGTTCTCGCTCCGGCCAGCTGAAGTTCCACGGAAGCTCCAAGGTCACTGTTGAGGAGCCGGCGTGTACAGATCCCTCCGGCTGTGACTGTGGGAACTCTGCAAACCATCAGCTGATCTGCAGCTTTGTGAGCTGTCCCCCTGTGAGCTGCGCCAAGCCGCTCTCTCCTGTGGGACACTGCTGCGAGGTCTGCGGCGCCATCGTCACCATCCGCTACACCTCTGGCTTCAACCTGCAGACCTACAGGCAGAGGATCCACCACCTGTTTCTGGTCCTGCCTAAGTATAAGCTCATCAAGCTGGGCATGTCCAAAGTCTTCAAGCCTCAGCGGTTGGCGTTCATCCCGTTGGGGAGCTCACCTGAGATCCAGGTGGTCATCCTGGACGGCCAAGGGGAGGGTCAGTCGGAAAACCTGGCCTGGGACATAGTGAAGGACGCCCGGGCTCAAGGCTCCCACCTGGGAATCACCGCCGCTGATTTCCAGGCCTCCTCTGGGAACAGCAGTGGGGGGGTCAGGAAGCAACGCGTGGATGGTGGTGGGGCTGGTGTTGGGGGTCCTGATCATCACCGCGCTGGTGCTCGTCCTGGGCTTCCTGGTGCATAAGGGGGTGGTCCGTGTGCCACCGCTGCCATCCCTGAGCCGGATGAGGCGAAGGAGCGTGGTCGGGGAGCTCGGGGGGCCTCTGGACCAGGGCTTTGATAACCCCATGTTTGACAAGCCCACCATGCTGCCTGAGGTTCCCAGTCTGTACACCGGAGACACCGGAAACTCCATCTGCCTGAGCCGGACTGGAGTGCACTTTGTCAACCCCGTGTATGACGAGCACGAAACTGATTTTACGGCGTAACTTCTACTCTGACTTTGCAGAGAATTAGTTAAATGGTTTAAATCCTCCTCTTACGTAATCTTTATTGTCTAAAGCTTAGAATAAAGTAAATGCAAAACAAATAAAAGAACTGTTGTTAAACACAAAGTCAGATGTTTGCAATTTAAGGCTAAAACTTGATATTAAAAGGGGAGGTTGTGATTATTCTAATAAATATTAAAACCTGACTGTAAATAAAAGCTGTTATCACTTTCCGTCGGCCAGATGAATGAAATCGCTGTTCTTGGACAGCCAGGCTGTCAGGTACAGCGGCTCGCTGAAGTTCGTTCTGTACACGTGCAGCAGCTTCATGCCCCCTGTGACGTCGTAGAAGGACAAACAGCCTCGCTGGAAGTCGACGTAAATGCCGACCGTGCCGACGCCCCCGACCGCCAGCGGCGTCTCTGCGTTGGCGTGCCAGGCGGAGAAGCCTCTGCCGTCTCTCCCCACGCACCAGGAAAAGGCGTAACCGGTGATGCAGCTAGCCCTCTGCTTCCCCTTGCGCTTGATTCCCTTGTAGGCGAGCCCCACGTGCGCGCCCTCCCCGCCCAGCTCGGCTTCGATGTAGTGCCTGCCCTGGTACAGGCTCCCGGCGCTCAAGGCCTGGTGCCAGTGATCGAAGCGGTCGGGGTGGTCGGGGTAGCTGTGCTGCCAGGGGCTGGTGTTGATCAGCTTCTTGTTGTCCTCCATGATGCGCAGAAAGTGATGGGTGGTGTCGGGGTCAAAGGTCAAACTCCTCCAGTCTGGAAAGGATGGAGGACACCATGGGTGGGACACTCTGGGAAAGGAAAAGTGTAAAATGCTGGAAAGTGTTTCTACATTGGAGGAAGTCTTCTCGACTCTCCGGGTCAGGCAGGGCGGAGGGTGAAGACCCCGTCCCCGAGGCTTTAGCACCTAAACCACAAGGACTATTAGTTACTCTGACGAGCCACAGGAGCCCGGACTTGTTGATCCTCCATTCTCCCTTATTAGGACCTAAGTCAGAGGAGACGACCTACATTCGACGTGTTTCCAGGTGAGGCTGGTTTTTTCTCGGTAGGAGAGAATCAGGCCGCAGAGCTCTCGCGTGGCATCCACCACCACTTCCTTGTAAGAGGTGAAGTGATCCATGCGGCTGACCGGCACTGTGGGCAGGCTTAAATCTGCAGCTCCCTTCTTCCACTCACCATATTCCTGGAAACACCGCAGGTGAAATAAGGTGGGGTTGTTTTTTTTTACTGAGGCGAACCTTTTCTTGTTTGGACCATCAACACAGGGGTGTTGGAGCTCCCCTCAGGGAATAATGCTCTGTTATGGTCTGAGCTGCACCTGCACGAAATCCACGTCGGACAGTTCCCTCCCGGACAGTTTGTTCATCTCGGTCAGAATTCTGCTCAGCTCTGCTCTCCTTTGCTCCACGTGCGCCTGGATGCTCTCAGCCTGCCGGAGAGCCGCCCTCTTCTCCCCCTCCAGCGCCTCCACTTCCTGCTTTCTGGCCTCCTTGATGGCGGCTCGCAGCAGCGCGAACTGCTGCTCAACGACGACATAAGCCTCCTGCACAGCAGCCTGTCGGCGGCAGAGAGGCTAAATCAGCAGAAATCCGCTTTGCCCCAAAAGAAAACGGAATTTTCCCTTCGCCTGATACGTACCCTAATGAAGCTACGGTTGCTCTTCAGCTGTTCAACGGCTCTCTCAGCATCTGATACGCGCTCGCTGATCTCCTCACACTTCTTTTGCAACTCTGCCTGCAGACAGGAACAACTTTAACTGCATCCTGAAACATTTGCTTCCTTGAGCCTGAAGAAGGCCAAACCTCGATCCCGCTGCGCGCCTCCCTCACGGATATGGTCGGGTGCCCTTCGTGTTGGTGCCTCTCGCAATCCGGACACAGGCAGCAGCTGTCCTTCAGGCAGAAACGCATAAAAGGCAGGCAGTGAACCTCGCAGACCCGGCAGTCCGTGTCGTGGAGGGGATCCACGAGCCGGTGCTTCTGGAATTTGGCGTTGAGCAGGTGAGGCCTGAGATGAGCCTCGCAGAAGGAAACCAGGCAGGTCAGGCAGGTTTTTGTGGCCCCGCTGGGACAGTCCAAACAGGAGTCGCAGCACACAATCTCTGGAGGAAAACTCTGGGATTCTGTGTTACTTTTGGGTTTCTCCTCACTGTCCCCGTTAACTTCTGCCATGCTTTCAGCTCAAGGCCTCCGGTCTCTGAAAACAGCAGAACACCGGTAGAACGCTACTTTGTGCTCTGCTCCTGCTGCAGAAATGGTTCTCCCTTCTGATTCCTACAGCTGATCTTCTATCCAGCGTCACAGCTTAAATTGCAGCAGATTAACCAGATGATGGAAGGAAATGATAAGTTTTAGGACCAGCCCAGGAAGGCAACAAACATCCTGTTGGTTCTAATCTCTCTGAACCCTCTAAAAATGGGATAAAACCCAGAGGAATAACAGTTAGGTATCAAAAAAAAAACCCCACAGATAGTTGACGGACAGTTGTGAGTCATGCTACGCTGTCGTGCGGCTACTTCGGGTTGCTAGGAAACGCCAGGCTGTTTCCGGCTGATAACGTTGTTGCATAACTGCTGCATTGCCTCCAGACAATGGCACTTGTGTACAAAACTTCCTGAGCCGATGACCAAAAGGATGAGAGATTATCCCGACAAAGATGGCAAAGCAAGACTTTTTTATTCCTGCCGCACAGATCCGTACGTGTAAATACGGTCACAGTCGCCCACACGCGAAATGTGCAAAGTTGCAAAAATTTATTCAAAGTTGAAGTCAAGCCTAACTTGAACAGTCTGCAGGAAGCAGCTCAACCAGACGGGGTGGTGGGATTTACCCCACAGGGGTGAACATACTCAAGGGACGCAGACCCCCACAATCGGTCCTCAGGTGAGTGTGATGGCCTTAACTGATGCTGCAGAGACACGGCGACACCAGTGTTGCTTTTACACCAACCAGACTGACTAAAAAGTAAAGAAACAACAATCGTCCAGGCAGAAAACGAGCATTCGTTCGACCACTCAAGCAAGTTTCTGCACCTCCGCGTCACAAGTCTGTGTCCTCAATGCATTCTGGGTCTTCAATGGTCTCCAGGTGCTTCTGACAGGCATCTAAGAGCTTTTTCCTTGGTCCCAAGGGTATATGGATGCTCTTCAGGTCCTGGTCCGAGCACAGCAGCAGCGCATCCAGGTCGATCTTCTCCCGCTTGAAGATGAAGAAAAGCTCGCTCATGCTCAGCGCGGCGAGGAAGACCTCCAGCGGGCTGGTTTCCGGCTCGTCATCGTCGTCCAGGCCCAACTCAACTTCCTCCCAGGGCACTTCTTCCACGTTTCTCTCCTGCAGACTCCGCGCGCTGCCGATGCTGTCTTCATCCAGACTGGAGCACGGCTGCAGCCGACTGCGCAGACGCACGGTATCGCCCGAACGACCTTCAACCTCTCCACCCCGTCCACCGAGCTCGAACATACCTCCGCTCATATAGTTCCTCCTGAACACCATGGCGCCCAGACCCGGCCGGTTGAACAGGGAATCGTGTCCCGAGTCTGTGCTGATCTCAGAATAGTCCCCGTCCGGCCCGTGGAGGTCGGGCTCGCTAATGGCACGAGAAATGGCATCGCTGTTGTCCCTGGGAAACATGTCGCGGACGTTGCGCCGTCCCCGATCTTTGGGGTTGACGTAGGTCCCCTGTTTGAGAAACATGACGTCGTTGCCGAGTTGAAGTCCAGAAAGGGAGCGCACGCTCTTTCTGCCGTCCTCGTAGATCTTAAAGGTCCCGTCTCCTTGTTTCTTTTTCTCCAGCTTTCTCTGAATCTTTGTCTTCCCCTTGTTTGTGGCGTGGAGAGTAGCCTAACATGACACAGGAGGAGAGAACATTACATATCCCGGATGATTATTATTTTCACAGGTTGTGGTTGCAGTGAGGGCGGAGATGTCAAAACCGAATGTCAATAAAATGGGTTACTAGCATTAGCATTCTAGCGTACATTACAGGCCATGCATGCAACTACTAATACTGTGAAAAAATGTGTTGAGCGTGAAACAAAAACAGCCCTGTGTTCAGTTTGAGGTCATTCCTGCTCTAAAAAGCAGCCAGAAAGCGGTTCAAGCCTGACCTGAGAGTATGGCACGCTGATGGTGGCGGCATCCAGGTGGGGATGCCTGCGGCTCCCAGAGCTGCTGGTATAACTGGAGAAGCTGGTTGCGTCACACGCAGAAGCTTTGCCTGTCTCCCTCCTAAACCTCCGCTCCATGTGCTTGCGGTGCTTCTCCTGTATCCTCATGCACGCTTCTATCCGCCGCTCAGCATCACAGAAGGCTTTTTCCTTCAGCTTCCTCACCAGCTTGGCGTTGAGCTCCACCTGCTTGGCGCCGACGTTGTCCAGGTAGCGAACGCAGTCCATGTGGCCTTTGGTGGCGGCCATGTCCAGCGGCGTGTGGTAGTCGTTGTCCTGACACCAGATGTTGGCCCCGACAGACACGAGGAAGCAAAGGCAGCCATGGTGACCGTTGGCTGCTGCCAGGTGGAGCGGCGCGTTGCCCCATACGTCACACTTGTCAGGGTTTCCTCTGAAAAAGACAAGAGCCACACGTGGCCCCCGAGCCTTAGCTTTCCCACCTTTGGATTAGAGGAAGAAAGTAGCCATCGCTAACTTCAGGAGCAACATCTGCCTCCAGGCCGACGCCGTCCGACCTCATGGTCACCTGTGTGGGTGCTGACTGTTTGTAATACGACCAGCAACAGTCCTGAAGCTCCCGTCTCCAGTTTCACAGGAGGGTGAGGAGAAAACACCACCAGTCCCAAGAGCTGAAAATCCCACCTCACACCGACATAATGGGTCACATGACGTATCCCCCGCATCGTGTTTTCGTGTTTTGATTCACCCTGAACTACTGAGGCTCTCTGGTCTCTGCGTGTGCATTTGAAACAGTGCACGTGAAGCCCCCTCTGCAAGCGACATGTATAATTGATGGGACAAACGGCGGCGGTTTTCTAAAGGAACGTGTGTCAGATCTGCCAGTTCCCACCGGGAACGGCAAACTCTGATTGTGGTAAGCGCCGTCGACGCGTGCACGAGGCCCATGCGCATCCATGAATTTGTTGTTCTCCAGCTTTTTCAAACGTATCCCGTTTTTTTCTGCAAATGAAAGTGGAACCAGTCCAGTAACTACAAGACCAACAGCAGCAAAAGAAAATAGATAAGTCTGAAATCCTAAGCAAAAAAAAAAGATCAGTTACAGCTTGAGCAACCTGGAAGTAGGATACGGAAGGTCCGCAGCTCAGACAGAGAGGTCAGAGGAGATTGAAGGGCAAGTAAAAGGCTACAACTGCTCCTAATGTGGTAAATATTCTGGATTTTCGCTTTTAAAATGCTTCGGAATTCATTTAAAGCTCGGACTGCACCCTGAAAAACTCTTACATAAGAGCATCATTGTGCAGGGTCATTCGGAGTTGTCTGTTGGGTTTGCAGCAATAAAACTATCAGCAAACAAAACTGAACATAATAAGCTACAAATGGAGATGAACAGTGAGGAGCCATTAAAAAACAAACACTTTGTGTAACAGAGAAGCTCCGGCGTGATAAATGTGCATCATATTTCATGCTCATCCTCATAAAAACGCTGGCACCGCTGACTTCAAATCTGCCTTTAATCTCTTCTCTGTCCTTTATCAGGCTGCTGCGCCGTGACAGCTATAGGCAGCAATATACTTGCCGAACTGCGAGGAGCGTGTTTCCCATGAAATTTCAAACGTTATTAAACTTGCCTTCATTTTAACGCTGATTCTCTCACGGGTGCGGTGAGCCGGGATGCTGCTATCAGCGCTCAGCCTATAGTGGCCCCCTGTCAATCAGGGCTTTATGTCCTGGCACCCGAGGACCTCTGGACACTTGTTTACTCCTATTCCATGGGAAACGTGGAAGCATGTCGCGGCGCACGCTAAGCCCTGCGAAACCCCCCTCCCGGGCTAACTGAGCGCTGATGAATGAGGCCTTCTCAGCTAAAGTTTTCCTCCATAATGGGCCTGTTCTTTCTCTGGCAGGCTGGAGAACCAGGTCAGCCAGAAAAGGCTGCACGCCGGGTTGCTCCACCGATGCCGACCACTTTTTGCCTGCTCCTCAGCTGCTAAACCGGTCTTCCCGGTCTTCTCCCCACCAAGGTGGACTGAGCTGCTGTGGCAGTGGACGCAGTGGATGAACCTAAAAGGCTCATCCGTGAGTTTAGCTCACGAGAGAAAGAAGTAAAGGGAAGGAAAAGCAGGAGAAGCAGAGCCTCCCACAGAATGAGATGATCATGAATAGAGAGAATACCCAAATAATGAGGTAATGTGGAAAAAGAGCATCCCATCAGTGAGATTTGTGTTTGTCCGGTTAAGAAAATTGGCTTGTATTTGCTTTGATTGTGCAATTTCTCTGCATTCCTGGAGGACTGTAGTTTGATGAATTTGCTTTTCTCTGTTTTCCTGCAAAAATCTTTTTAGTAATGTTAATATTATTATTTTTTAAGTTGGGAAACATGTTCGATCAAATGCATGTAATGGTTGGTGAGGAATGTACCCACCCTCTGGACACGATGAGCCGCAGAGCCTCCACGTTGCCCTGATAAGCGGCCCACAGGGTCGCGGTCATGCCGTCCTCGTCCGGCGCGTTCAGCTCCTTCCGCGTCGCCTCCTTCAGCAGGTCCAGGCGGCCGTCCCGGGCCGCCCTGTGGTACCTGTCATTCATGGCGCCCCGTCAGTTCGCCCCGCTCGGTCCCATTGCGTACGGACGCCACCGCCATCGCCGCCAGCACCGTCGGTGGACGCGCCGGTTGGTGCGCGCTGTTCCCCGCAGGGTCGACGGAGCGCGTCGGTTGTACCCAGCGACGCGCTCCGTGACGGAGGGGAGGCAGTGCTCCTGGTGGCTGAGGGGGGGGTGCAACACAGTCCGGGTTGGGGGGCAACACAGTCCGGGTTGGGGGTTCCCCCCGACGCAGATATCCTGAGAATTTCGGCGACCTTTGAGTAATTGGACACGCACGCACCAACAATTACTTGCCTATTCTTTTATATAAAGTTCTGTATTAAAAAAGATCCGTGTTAATACCTAAAATGAAACCGTGTAAAGGTAAATGAAAGAGAAGGTTTTTTTTTCCAATGAGTATGACTTAATTACCGGGTCGATTCTTTCATTTTTAATCTTGGAATCTACCACCTCCTTCCAGGGGACAGGCTGGAGGGAAACAGCCTGAGGGGCAGAGGCCCCAATAAGGTTTATTAAATGCAAACACAAGTTTCCAAGTTAGATCCACCCTGATTAGAAAATAGGAAATTTTCGCATATTGGAAGCGATGAAGATATAAGAGCCTGGGTGAGGTTCAGGTTTTGTTGTTGTTTTGTTTTGTTTTTCACTTTTCCTTTAGCCGGAATTCTAAGGAAAGTGTTTTCTGTAGAAACATTTTTTTTAAGTAGTATTTTCTCCCAAAACACACGTGTGTTTGGTGACAATATGGTGTCGTACAAAACAGATTTATTGACCTTTATGACTGTACAGTAAACGGATCCGTCCCAGAACAGGTATAAAAGTCGCGACAGCTCGGCCTGCTCGTCAGAACCGCTCAGCTTCAGGTACGCTTCACTGACTGACTCGATCCACTTGAACGGCTGAGGGATTTAGCAGTTTTTAGTGGACTGTGGTCGTTTCCATCTAATGTTGCTCCCTCAGCCTTCAGGATATTATCTGTAATCTTATCGGAGACGGAGGCTTAAACAAATCCATATCAAAATCTTTGAGGTCTCTGGCCTGATACAGAGCTATTTGAAAGGGCTGCTTCGGCACAGCTGCTCTTTTGTGGACAGGTTTAACTTGGGAGGAGGCGGTCCAGGAACGAGGTCTCTATAGGGTGTAGCTGAAGGCCGGCCTCACTTGTAACCAGATACAGCCTGTGTTGTTGCACCTGGAAGGCTGAGAAGGAAAATATGTGTCTGAAGAGCGGCTTTCCCTGCCGGTGTTTGACCGATGGCTTTCCCTGTCAACCCTGCAGGATGACGGGCACAGACAAGGAGACGGAGCAGGCTCATCTGTCCAACAGCACCAGCGCTCCGGGGCAGGTGGAGAACCCCTGCGAGCCCGAGCTGAAAGCTGGCGCGGTGGGGAAGGAACGCCCCCGCAACTGGGGGTGGATGCTGTCCTGGATCCTCTGCATCAACGTCCTGATCCTGGGCTGCGCCCTGGTCAGCGGCAGCGCTTACAGCGAAGTCGACATCGACGTGTCTGACCTGCAGATCTTCCTCATCGTTCTCCTCCTCCTCACCTCCATCTGGATGATCTATTACGTTGCCTACACGGCCAGGCAGGAGGACGCTGTTGATTACAAAGACGGCCACGCTGGGCCTGTGTGGCTGAGGGGTAAGGACAGGCCTTATCTCATTTACAAACAGTCTCTCCCAACGTCTGACACGTTCTGCTGCTCCAGGAGGCCTGGTGCTCTTCGGAGTCCTCAGCATCATCATGGACATCTTCAAAATCGCCAGCTACGTGGGCTACGTCCACTGCGATTCTGCCGTAAAGGTTGCATTTCCAGTGGTGCAGCTGGTTTTCATTGTCGTGCAGGTAGGTCCAGAAAACGCTCCTGCTCATGTTTCCCTCAGCGCAAAACGCGTCCAGCTAACGGCACGCCTGCTTTGCAGACATACTTTTTGTGGGTCCACTCCAAAGACTGTGTGCATGTGCAGAAGAACCTAACAAGGTAGGTGGTCAGTCCAACTTCACTCTTCTTTATCAAAAAAAAAGTTCAGCACTCACGTTGTCTAAATTCTAACAGATGTGGGCTCATGCTCACCCTGTCCGCCAATCTTGTCATCTGGATGACCTTGGTCACCGAGGAGTCCCTCCACCAAACCACATCACCCGACTTCCTGGGCAACAGCACCAAAACCTCCAGACGAAGCATGTTCATCATTAAAGGTGAGTCAAGCAGCTGGAACAGCAGCGAATAGGAGAGCAGCTTGTTAGGGGGCGAAACCTCATGTTGCATCTGTGGCGTCTTACAGCAGGTTACGGAGACAACAAGTGCAAGTGCAGCCACACTTCATGCAGCATCTTCAAGACGGCCTACTACTACCTGTACCCCTTCAACATCGAGTACAGCCTCTTTGCCTCTGCCATGGCCTACGTCCTGTGGAAAAACGTGGGCCGAGTGATGGATGAACACAGCCACCATCACATCAAACTCCGGCTGAAAGATATAGTTTTCGGGCCTGTGGCGGGAGTTCTGTTAGTGGTAGCGGGTCTGGCGACCTTCATCGTTTATGAGATAGAAATGCTGAGGGAGGATAGTGATGAGGAGAAGAAGTACAACGCTTTAATGATGCACTTTGTTATGAACATTGTTATAGTTGTCCTCATGTCTGTGACCACTGTCATTGGCTGTGCCATGTTCAAAGTGGACCACAGGGAGCACGTGTCAGACAAGAACCCCACACGGAACCTGGACGTGGGGTTGTTGGTGGGGGCCTCTCTGGGACAGTTCATCATCAGCTATTTCAGTATCATTGCCACCATCGGGGTCGGAGCCAAAGGCCACCTGAACGGGCTCAACCTGGCCGGGGCTATCCTGATGGTGATCCAGCTGGGCCTGCAGAACTTTTTCATCATCGAGGGTCTACACCGGGAGCCCTTCCACGAAGTGCAGCCAACGCCTATAGTGGTGATCAACCCTTACATGCTGGAACCGAAAAAAGATCTGGGTAGCCTGGGAGGGTCCGACACGAAGGTGGGCCCGGTTCTGGCTGAACCGAGCTTGCACAGCCACACCGCGGATCACAGACCGAAACTGCTGTGGAAGAGGAGGGTGCTGAAGGAGGTCTGCGCCTTCCTGCTGCTCGGCAATGTCATAGTAAGTACAAAGCTCTGTCACATTCTTTGGTTTTTTTTTGTCTCGCCACACAATTATGCAACTTTTCATCCTCTTCTCCTTCACTTCCCCTTCCAGCTGTGGATCATGCCAGCATTCGGAGCCCGTCCGCAGTTTGACCATGACACAGAAAGTAACTTCTACAAATTCAGCATGTGGGCTACTGTTGTGAATATTGGACTTCCGTTTGGTATTTTTTACCGTATGCACTCTGTTGCGAGCCTGTTTGAGGTTTACCTGACGTCATAGTGCTGCAGTTCCTCTGAACTATTAAAGTTCTTATATATAAGCTGTTATTGATGCATTATTGCAAAAGAAATCTGTGAAATTGATAATGAATAACATTATCATTTTCTTATATTGTAGCCTGCACATTTTACTATGTAAATTGTGATGTATTGTAAATGTTATTTTCAATAGTGTTAGTGTTTTATTTTCAATAAAACTTTGTACTGTTATTTGATAATCTCACTTGTAAAAGTGGACAATAAAAAATAAACGAGTAAAATAAATTCACTATGATACTTTTATAATAGTTTGGTATATTTTACACGACGTTCTGAACATTAAATTGTAGAAATAAACCTGTACATTTTGATTGGCCATTTTTTATAACAATCGTAGAAAATAAAAGAGGACGACTGCACTTCGTTATTCTGAAGTTCTTAAACAAAACATTGTGGCTCATTTCAATTTATTCTTTCTTCAAACTTTTCACTGTCTTAAGCAAAGATAAAAGATACGAGATAGTTTGCGTTCAACAGACAATAGAAAGTCTTCAGAGGGCTGGGTATTCAAATAAAATATATACGTTTTAGGCAGGCAGAAATAAAGCCACCTTTTTTTGGGGTCCTAGCACACGAGTCTTTGTTTACTACACGTCACCAGGAAATACCTCTGGGCTCGAGCTGTCAAAATGCTAAGACAGGTGAATGGTCCCATTAATTCCTTTTAAAAAATATTTAGAAAGAATACTAAATGTTCTATATGTAACCTATAGATAAAATGGTTTCTACTTTATTTTGATTCGCGAGTCAACATAATAATAATCGAGTTAGGGTCGAAGCAAGCTTAGCCGTGTAAATATTGTCTCCGTTTCAGAAAGCGGGTTTAGCGAAGCTCTGAGCTACGTTGTTGTAATTTAAGGTAAACTCGGGATTTTCGAGCTAATGAACAGTCTGGGTTGGACAGCTCGGAGTTTTCCAGCCCCAAGTTTAGGTTTGAACTACGTGTTTTGAGAAACACGCTGTCTAAAACGGCCCCTGTTTTCTGATTTGATCACTTTCATGTCTTCAGGATTCACAAAATACGCCTCTTTTTGGTGAGGACGACGATAATGCCAGTCCCCCAAAGTCCAAAATAAGGTAAGGACATGGCGCTCACAGCTGTACATGGGTTTGGAGTCCAAACATATATGGTTCCCGTGTCCTGCCAAGAAGATAAAATGAATTGTGTCCCAGGCATCCCGTGGCCTCCTTCTTCCATCTCTTCTTCCGAGCAAGCGCCATCTTGGTTTACTTGTTATGTGACATGCTCAGCGGCCGTTTCATTGCCTCCATGGTAACAATTATTCTTCTGCTGTCATGTGACTTTTGGACTGTGAAGGTGAGCATCTCATGTGATCACGCTGCATGCTGTGCAGCGGATATACGAGGTTTTCTTCATTTCCCCCCCCCCAGAATGTATCTGGGAGACTGTTGGTGGGCCTTCGTTGGTGGAATCAAGTAGATGAAGATGGAAAGAGCCACTGGGTGTTTGAGTCAAGGAAGGTAAGCACAGTCTCATCAGCTACAGCTGAAATCTGGTCCAGACTGACAGCAAAGTTTCCAGTCGCCCATCACTTTCACACACGCCGTACACAGTGCCTTTGTCCCTGTTGCTGAGCCTTCACATGTAATATAGCAGCGTGACCTTATTATGATTGAAGATAGCATAACAGACAGTGACTGCTTTGTACTCTGGTAAAAAGAAAAGATCATATAGCAACATCAGACGCGTTGCCTCGGAAAACAAGTGTCTTATTTCACATATGCGGAGTTATGATTTTTTTTACAGTGAAACCTCCTTTTTCTACCTCCGCAGGCACGTTCAGACACTGCATCGAGCGCAGATTCACGGATCTTCTGGCTGGGCCTGGTTGTGTGCCCTCTGTTCTGGGTGGTTTTCGTCTTCAGCACCATTGTCGCTTTCAGGATTAAGTGGCTGGTCAGTTGGTGTCTTTGCTGATTCAATGCTGCCTGTTAGCTGCTAGCTGCTCATTTCTCTTTGACGTCTGCCCCTCCTCCCTCAGGCTGTAGTATTTATGGGTCTGGTTTTGCAGTGGGCCAATTTATATGGCTATGTCAGGTGCAAGGTGGGTGGAGCGTCCAACCTGAGAACCATGGCGAAGAACTATCTCACAGTACAGATATTCAAACAGGTCAGTTAGCGATCATCATTTCCACCAGATGCTTTAGATGCACTCAAACATTTTTGTCTGTGCAGGTGGTGGAGAAATCAGAGAGACCTTAAGGAAGATGAGGATGAGTATCTGCACTACTGTGGGCTGCAGTGGTGGATGAGCGAGCCGGTGCTTGATTCCTGCAGAGAACAACTGCTGTTTCTGGGGTTTTCTGTTTTTGCCTTTTTTTTTGTAAAGCCGGTTGTGCATCTTCTGTCATCAGTGACAGAAATATTATCAAACTCTTAATTATCTGTTATGTTTTGGTTGCACGGGTTGGAGCAAGACGAGGGTTATTTAACAGAGGCCGTCATATCCTTTTATACTAAGGCATGAAGTGATTATTTTTAATTTATGTATTTATTTACATAGATAGCACAGATAAATTCTTTTTCATAGCTTCCCCTCAGGTGCCTTGTACTCTCTGAGATTAAAGTGATGGGTTGTTGCATAAAGCAACTGTATTGCGCCTCCTCTGTATGCAAAGCGTAGTTCCACCGCTAGATGGCGGAAAACCAACACCATCCTGTTTTTGATGCCATATTTGTCATCACATGAAGTTTGTCTTTTTCCTGTTCTGTCTAGTTGTGGTTTTCATACAATAAAAAAAATATATTTCAGCTAATTTATTTTATTCTATGTGATTAGTTTTGATGAATATTAAATAGCCGAGAGCCAAAAATCAGTGACAGTTTGTGAAAAATCAAATAGATAGGTTAATTAAAGCATGCAAAAGTACGGTAACTCTCTGCATTAGTACCAGAAGTCGAAGTGGTTAATTCTGCAGTTATAGTTCACCATCACAGCAATCATGGCAATAAAATAAATTGTGCCCAAAACTAAATAGAGCCAGAAGACGATGTTGTCTACAGTGCTGGCAAGCCTCTCAAACCTCACACTCTCCTGTTCCTTCTCCTGGAGGCTCTTCAGGAAGCTCACCACCATCCTCAGCAGCTGAGTCTGACTCTCTGAGTCGCTGAGATGAACCACGCTGGCATCCGGTTTGACTTCTGCAGGGGCGGAATACCACGCTATTAATCACCTTGGAGCTTCTCAGATTCACTGCTTTTCCCATCGCTCACCTTTAACCTCGTCTCGCTCATCCACGCTGTTTTCTGGTCTTGATCTTCTCAAGCAGAGGCAGAAAACAACTCTCCCGTCTTTGGCAAAACGGGTCAGCATCATGGAGATCAGCATGCTCACCACCAGCAGAACCAGGCAGACGCAGAAGTGCGTCCCTGTGCGGCAGAGACACGACAGTTAGAGAGTGCTGTGGTGAGCCGGCTGACTGTTTCTGCGGAGTGATGACTGACGGATGACGGGGCTGCACTGGCTATCTCCTGGCAGTATGTCGTTAAGGATGACGAGGAACATGGTGAAGCTGAGCACCAGCGTCACCTTGAAGGAGTTGCGCTCGCCGCCGGTCAGCGGCAGGGAGAAGCTGATCATGTCGGCCAGGATGATCAGAATGCTGGGCAGCATCAGCGTGATGAAGGGGTTGAGATATCTGATGCTCAGAGAAACCTGCAGACACAGAACATCAGTTCGGAAATATACGCATGTTAGGGCAATTTACACCACCTAGTGGTAACCCTGGGAACTACAGGCAGCACAGTTGGCAAATCTGAGCATGCGCAACCAATGTTCTAGGTCTGAGTTTTTATCCTTTTATTTTAGGTGTAAGATTGGATGGTTGCAGAGTTACTCGCAGGCCTTTATGAACGCACCAGGATGTAATTCCGGTCATCTCTTTGTTTCTGGTAGGTCGCGCTCTCAGTCTGCCAGTCTCCATGGGTACCATCAACCATCTTCAGGTCACCCAGCTCCAGCTCGGTGCCACACCCTTAAAACAGAAACAAAAAGAAAAAAAACAAAGGTTTGCCACTTTCACTGAGCAACTTTGCTTTTGTCACTGTCAGACATAATTCCTGTGATGCCTATTGGTTAAGTGGCCTCACCGTCTTTGGTCCAGGCCTGGATGGCCACCGGGCAGGCGTCAAAGGCGAACGGGTAGTTAAACAGGTTGACTTCACAGTTGATCTCTGCGCTTAAGGTGACACTGTGCTTGACGGTGCCGTTGCTGTACACCAGCAGGTCCTGGGAGCTGTGCTTCATGTCGGTGTTGATGCTGCGCAGGCGTGAGTCAGAAGGCCGCTGAGGTCGGGAAGGGTCACATGACCGAAGGACTGACGGACTCACCCATTGGTCACGTGAAGCTCGGGGGTCCAGACCTTAGCCACCGGCAGGACCATCTCGTCGTACTCATAATCTGCGGTGTCCCAGGCTAAGTCCAGATCTATCCAGACCTGCAGTTCAGGCATAATTAGGTCTTTGAAAAAATAAATATAATAAAGCATTCAGACATATTTCACATCTTACGAGTGAAGCTTGCATGCGACTGATGAGGCGGAGATTCTTGGTGTCCTGTGAAATAATAATCAACATGAAGAATCAGGTGTGTAACGAAAGAAAACAAACCTTTACCTGTAACTTCCCCACAGCTGGAGGAGTGGGAACACTCTGGGTACTCACCACAGAGAGCGTCTGGTACTCCATGAAAGGCACGAAGATGGTGTGGTTGCAGCTTCTCTCCTGAGGCTGCGACATCAGCGACTTATCCATCAGCATCTTGGCGAGGCAGCGCCGGCTCGTGCAGGCGGACTCGGGCTGGCCTGAAATCAGACACGGGCGTGAGCCAGCTTGGTGGAGGAGTTCTGCTTCTCCACAGGTGCTCCTGGGACCGACCTGTGGCGAGGACGCTCAGCAGGACGACGGACCTCCACACGCTGCGGACGCCGAGCGGGAGCATCTCTGACAGCATGAGCGATGCTTTGATGTCACATCAAAGCGCTCGGACTGACATCTGCACTTTGGCTTGTCTGCTCTCTTTGCTTTGTGGTTCCAGTCTGCCGGGACACTTAAATAGGTCCGTCTGTGACGTTTAACCACATATCGACCGTGCGGGCCACACAAAACAACACCATGGCATGATTAATTACAGAGTGCATTCAATGCGTCCGTCTGGAGTCCTCTGCAAACATTTGGAAAGCATTTACCTCCCTCGATGCGTTCACAGAAGACAGCTGCCAGGTTGCTCTGCATCACAATGGAGACGCACACCCGTCCGAAACGCTCTGTTTTGACAGCTGGGTGACGGATTTGGGTTTTTTGTGAGCTGCTGTTGGCATGTGGCTCACGTTCTCTTTAGTTACATAAGGTTGCATGAAAGGGGAGGCTGCAGTGACTCATCACTACAACTAAAGATTATTCCCATTGTTGCTCCCAGCAGACGGATATTAAAGTCTAATTGTGTAAAATCGTTATGTTTCATTTGAAAACAATCTTCATTAGCACGGCATTTAAACATATATATAGAGAAAAACACAATTTGTGTAGTGAAAGCTTTTTTCATGCTATTTCAAGTATGAAAAAAGCTCAAATGTTTTACATTCATTTCATACCTGATTGACCTGATTGTTATCAGTCGGAACAATGGTCTTCCTCTGTGGTGCCGCTGTGGCTTCTACTCACCTGGAGACTCAGAAAATCAAGTGCCTGTTTTTATTGTCCATTTTAGCAGAATCAAGGTAAACTGACCAGATTACAAATTTTGTCAAAGTAAAAGCCACTAGGCCAGTAAAAACCAAGCCCCCACATCATCATCATCAGCTAGTTTGTGTCTGTCTGGACGCCGGCGTCCTCACACCTTCTTATCTGACCCATCAAAGCGGCTCCAACAGGTATTTCAGCCATATAAACATGTATTGTCACACCTGCGGCTCGGTCAGACATGCACTTGCAAAACGCTCTTTTACAATCTTGTTTTTCCTCTTTTGAACTAATGCTGCTTGCCGATCATAAACTTGATCAGTCCTTCTTAACGACCATCATCAGCCTGAACTCCTGACCTCTGTGCTCGGTTTGTTTGGTCTGGTTTTTTCTTTTAAATCTGGGTAAATTGAACATAATCACAGCGGAAAGGAAGTAATGTTGTTTCTTATTCTCTGTTCTTATGGGAATCTAGGTTATTTTTGTCCACTGGCATCTTTAAGCATGTTCTAGCCCTCTTTAAGGCAAGGTTGTTGTTTCCTTCTGGATGTTTTAGATGACGATGGCAATAAAAGCGTGATAACGTGAAGGCCAGCATGTCCTCGCGGTTCAGCTATGATCTCTTGTCTTATCACAGCATAATTGAGGACAACTGAGACGGACACAATTCCAGAGTCTCGGCCTAATGAGCAAAGGTCAACTTTCTGTCTAATGAATCACGGAAATCCAAAGGAAAATGTCAGAAAATCAGGATCGATACCCTGCGATTATTTTCTGGAAGGCTGTTAAGGTTGCACAACCTCAGTCAGTCACCCTGAAGCAAACAGCGGACGGGACGTGCAGATTTCTGACGGAAACCGGGAAGTATTCCACAGGTTGTAAATTCTTCCAGACTGTCCAATGAGGCTCGAGAGCGAAGTGATTGCTGTTATAATTGGAACAAAATAGGACTTTGCCTCAGGATCAGGACGGCCCCCGCTGACCCCTCTGCAAACTAAAGTCATGCCTTCTGCCCCACATGGACTAATGCTCTGCAGGACGGAGGAGCTCGTATGAAAGCCAACACACTCCAGAGTTCAGCAGGTGAGGCCGAAAGCTGCTTTCATTCGATTCTGTTCTGCTCTTGAGCACTCAGGGCAGTGTAAATCTCAACCCAGATGACCTCGTTTCTCCACCTGATTAATCTGCTCCGGGTTGTCTTAACAGGTCAAACAGAACCGCAACATAGGTTCGATACTCACACTGTATGAACGGGTCTGAAACAGCCGGTAAACCGTTTCAGCTTTTACTTCAATGATGAGAAACGTCCTCACTGATCATAAACATCAGCTACGATCACACAACAATAAAAACATTGATCAAAGTGTGATCGAGCCTATGGAAGGACCGGAATATTGATCCAGCAGTAAATTTATATCCTCTCAGATGTTGATGCGATAATTTGTTTTCATGTGTATCAGCGATAAAAATGAGTTACATGTTGTTTGAAAGCAGGCGCCGTGGTTAAAGTTTGATGTGACATTTGAAGGTGAAAGCTGCCAGCGGTGGCTCGTGGGTAATAATTTACACTCATAAGGGCAGAAAAGATTAATAACTGCAGCAAACTGAGGCAGTTTTGCTAAATTGAGCGAGACGAACTACCAGCTGATGAAAGACTTAAAAAGTAAGTTAGTGACTCAAAATGATTGTTCTTTAAAGTCAACTGTTTTTCCAGCGCTTTGGAGAAGTTACCATGGCTACGACCCTGATAGTCTTCTAATATTTCAAAGGGCTACTGTAAAGCACCAAGAGACTTTCTGGATTGTAACAAGTGCTGTATAAATAAAGTTGACTTAAAATCCTGTGAGTTTGGGATCAGGTAACAGAGAATGTTCCATTTTTTGGTTTCCTGGGTTTTGGTCATTGGAGCAGCTAACAGCCAGATGTAAAATAACTGCTGGTAAATAATCAACTCGATAGGAAAAGCGTGTCCTGAGATCAGGTTTGACACCCAGAGGCAGATGGCGTTCACCCTGGCTGAACATGACATTGTTACCTTAACCAACAAAGTGCGAGGCTGCCTGACATTTCTGTCGGATGTAATGAGATGAACTCTGTCCAGGATCTTGACACGTTGACACTTCTTGTCCCGTCTTTCCACAGGAGACTGCAAGGCAGGACGATGAGCGAGGAAACGGGCGAGCGGGCCATCACGGACACCCACTCCACCACGGTTCACTGCCTGAGCAGCCAGGATGAGTCCAGGCGGCTGCGCTACATGCAGAAGGATGGCAGGTTTCCTGTGGTTTTCCAAAAGGCTCCGGGACAATGGAGCCCCTACCTGACGGACATCTTCACCACGCTCGTGGAGCTCCGCTGGAGGATGGTGTTCCTCTTCTTTTTGTTGTCTTACATCCTGTCCTGGCTGTTTTTTGGGCTCATCTACTGGCTCATCGCTTACGTCAACGGAGACATCGACGGCGAGGAGAGCCGCCTGTGTGTGGCTAACGTGCGGGGCTTCACTGGGGCCTTTCTTTTCTCCACGGAGACGCAGGCTACTATTGGATACGGCTTCAGGACGATGACGGAGAACTGCATGGGTGCCATAATCGTGGTGACGATTCAAGATTTATTCAGCTGCCTCCTCGACACCATCATCATTGGTATTATTATAGCGAAAATGGCATCGGCTCGCAAGAGAGCTGTGACGGTGGGATTCAGCCGCTGCGCGGTGATCAACCTGAGAAACGGGTGTCTGTGCCTGGCCTGGCGACTGGGGGACCTGAGAGGTAATCACATCCTGGAGGGTGTCGTCAAGGCTACAGTAGTCCGGTATGTGAGAAAACCACAGGGTGCTATCGTGATGTCGTACCAGGACCTGGACATCCCAAATCGAGAAATCGTCCTCGCCACGCCCGCCACCGTCATCCACAGGATAGATCCCAGCAGTCCGCTCTACGGCCTGGGTCCCGAGGACCTGCTGGGAAACCACTTTGAGATGGTGGTGTCCTTCACGTACACAGGCGACTCCACGGGCCTCCTCCACCAGACGCGGACCTCGTACACACCTACAGACATCCACTGGGGCCAGCGCTTCCAGGATGTGATGAAGCTGCACAAGGGCCGATATAAGGTGGACTACTCACTGTTCAACGCCACCGTGTGGGTGCCCGTGCCTCTGCTCAGCGCAAAGGAGTTCGGCAGGAGGAGACGCCCGGTGGTGGCCAGTCAGAATCCACAGCTGAGCTTTTCTTTAGAAAGTCCAAGCGAGCACAACCTTCAGGAGAATCTTGAAGACTCCACAGAGGCCACACACCAAACCTACTTTTGAAAACAAACGGGACAGAAATGATGATGAATAAAACAATCCAACGAAGCAGCTGTTTTAAGAGAATAAACAACTCAGATTATAGACATTATTCTTCTCAGTAATCCAAATCCAAAAACCTGCATTTCAAAATGGAAAAGAGGGTAGGTTTTTTTAGATCACGTGATTTTCACGATACTGCTTTTTTCTCCTGATGTGCAGCCCTAGATTTTGTAATAAAATGATTTTCTATTTAGTGTATAAGATTCATAATAGCAAATAGTTCCTGTAAATATATTTATGTGTAATTATCTCTACAGTCTTTATATCTGACAAGTTTTACACGAATAAAAGCATTATATTCTAAATTAAACAGCAGATTTTTGAAGTACATATACACGACGTCCATGTGGCTGTATACCGCCATCTTGTGTCCGCAGCGAAAACTGCCACCTTGGCTGCTTGGCTCCACCAAATCACCTGAAAAACTACGTTTATTTAAACTCAACTGGACAATCATCTGCAGGAAATTCCTTTTTATACTTTTATCAATAATTACAATTTGTTGGAGAAATAAATAAAGATGCTGCTAATGAAATTAATTCATTATTCCTCAAAATGATTTAAGATTAGCGTTTTATATTTACTCACAAATAACGTGAATATAAAAATCCGAACGTCTGCGGTCTTGAAAAAGTGACCTGACTTCTGTCAGACAGATAAATATAAACGCGTGACGTCAGACTCTCAAACAGGCGCTGCCGCTCGCCATTGGCCCTCGCTGCGGCGGGGGGCGGGGACACGCGCACGCGTTCATAAAGCGGGTCCTTGCGGGGGCCAAACATCACGGTCAGCGTCGGGGAGGGTTATGGCTGAATTTACCGCTGCAGGTGGGCAAGTCTGGGGAGACCGTCAGAGAGGCGCGAGAAAAAAGGTGCGGTGTTTACCTGGCGCGCGCGAGACCGGACGTGTTCGAGCACGAGAACGGCAGATTTCCGCCTCAAGAATGAACAGGTAATTAAAAATAATTTTAAATTTTAGGATCTTCTTGCAACCATGTTGTTGGGCAAACTTTGAGGGAAAACAAGCCGTAGTTTCTTCTTTTAAGTGTAATTTTCTTTATCAATAGAATATGTTTTTTTTTTTTTTTTTAAATTTTTATGCAATGCCATTGAAAGTTGCAGAATAAAACAGCTTAATATTGCACCTGCTATTTCTAGTCTGTGCTGCCTCTGTGTGTAGTCGTACTTTAAAGTGATGAATTAATACGATCTGGTGAAATTAAAAGTCTCCTAACAAAAGATGACATCTGCTAAAAGGCTGGTCAGTTATTGATTTGTGTCATGATAAATAGAGCAGCTTTACGTAACCAGTTTCCATTTGCTGCAGCAGTTGACTCTAATTAAGACCACATGCAAAACATCAGCCTCTGGAAGCTCTGGCCTGTCACCGTACACACCACGGTGTGTTTGGTTATGGCCAGACCCCCCTGAGTCAAAAGTCGGAGCTGTGCATTTATTCTGCAGATTATTAAAACGAGAGGTGTTTGCCATGCATTTAATTTAAAAATCAAAACATAAAAAGCAGTTTTGCTGTCACTGAGGGCATGATTGTCCATCAGCTCATTTTAAATCAGCAAATAATAATAAAAGAAGACAAATGAACTCAGAATATCTGCAGAAAATATCACAAAGGCTATAATTTAAATGGCAACCAATCAACCTTTTATTATTTTGACACCCTGGTAATCAGGCAAAGTTATTTCTGTGTCTGAGAATGGCTGTTTTCCGCCTGTGGGGTGGTTCATCAGATCTAAGGTCTGATGTGACTCCAGGGTTGAGTGGTACATAATACTCCAGTGTCAACAAAACCCTCAATCTAAGCCCAACATCTGTTTGAAAATGGTCTTCAAGTTCAGTCAGAGTGGACTTAGGACGCACACCTTCACAGATCCAGTTGCTCAAACAATAAACCTGAACTTGAGCTGTAATGCGATCAAGCTTCTGGTAAAGTGAACACCCTAAATACTACTGAAATCAGGCAGGTTGGTGCTCCGTTTTCTACCCTGACCCTGACCATGGCCCTCGTCCGCTCGATAATCTCAATGATTTATGCAGAATCAAGCAGCCTCTCACTGCAGCTAAATGTGAATTTGTGTTATTTTCGTCTGTTTGTGTAAGAAAAGTGGGTTTTTTTTCCTAGCTGGTTGCAATTTATTATTTACAATACAGGTAACCACACACCCCCAACACAACCACCCGCATGCGCAAGTAACATGCTCCGTTTCTGTCAATTACTTAAAATCTGGTATCATCTGTCTTTATTTCCAGCGCCCACTTCATTGATGAGGTCTGGATCCGTCAGTCTGGACTGAGCTGCCCCCGCTGAAGCTGCACAGAGTCAGGCCAACCCCGTCCGCCCTGGGCTCGGGTCCTGTCATCCGCATTTCCTACTTGGCTTTGTCCCCGGGATCATTCAAAACTGTTTCTCCAACGTTTTTACCAAAAACTTAGACTGTTTTCCAAAGCAGAAGCGGCCCAGCCCCCCCAGGCAGAGGCGATGGGGAGCGTGCGGACCACCGTTACAGCATTGTGTCCTCAGAGGAAGATGGCATGAAGCTGGCCGCCGTCGCTGTCCCCAACGGCTACGGCAACGGCAATGTGGACAAGGGGCACGCCGAGCGGCAACACCAGAGCCGCTTCGTCCGCAAGGGGGCTCACTGCAACGTGCAGTTTATCAACATGAGCGAGAAAGGCCAGCGGTACCTGGCAGACATCTTCACCACCTGCGTGGACATCCGCTGGCGCTGGATGCTGCTCGTATTCTGCCTTTCCTTCCTCCTGTCATGGTTGTTTTTTGGTTTAGTGTTTTGGATGGTCGCCCTCTCCTACGGGGACCTGGACAGCAAGACTCAAAAGTGTGTTTCCAACGTGGACAGCTTCACCGCTGCCTTCTTGTTCTCGGTGGAGACGCAGACCACAATTGGCTACGGTTATCGCTACGTAACAGAGGAGTGCCCCATCGCTGTCTTTATGGTGGTTTTTCAAAGCATCGTGGGCTGCATCATTGATGCTTTCATCATCGGCGCCGTCATGGCCAAGATGGCCAAGCCCAAAAAGAGGAATGAGACGCTGGTGTTCAGCTATTACGCTACAGTGGCCATGAGGGACAGTAAACTTTGCCTGATGTGGCGCGTGGGGAACCTGAGGAAGAGTCACCTGGTGGAGGCCCACGTCAGGGCCCAGCTCCTCAAGTCTCGCACCACTGCCGAGGGTGAATACATCCCTCTGGATCAGGTGGACATTGACGTGGGCTTCGACAGCGGCCTCGACAGAATCTTCCTGGTGTCTCCCATCACCATTGTGCACGAGATCGACGAAGACAGCCCGTTCTACGAGATGAGCAAAGAGGATTTGCAGACGTCGGAGTTCGAGATCGTGGTGATTCTGGAGGGAATGGTGGAGGCCACGGCCATGACAACGCAGTGCCGCAGCTCCTACGTGGCCGGCGAGATTCTCTGGGGCCACCGCTTCGAGCCGGTGCTCTTTGAGGAAAAGAACTACTACAAGGTGGACTATTCCCGATTTGACAACACGTACGAGGTGCCCAGCACGCCCGTCTGTAGCGCCAGGGAGTTAGCCGAAAAGATGTCAAACCCCTCCAGTTCCAGGAACTCATTTTGTTACGAGAACGAGGTGGCTCTGGAAAAAGTGGAGCTGGAGGACGAGGAAAGTGGGGCAGCGAGGGGAGACGAGGTTGGAGCGTTCGAGGACACAGCCGCAGGTGTGGTGTTGGACTCTGAGTGCAATCTGGACTCCGTGTCTCTTGAATCCAGGCCTTTGACAGCCGAGTCCGAAATATGAGGAGAGTAAAGTCCACGGCAAAAACACTTGTCGATGTGGGTCTTAGTAGCTGTAGCCGTATAAAATGTGTGACAGCTTGTAAACTGTGATTTGAGATCAAAATCCTCTGTCATTAAAATGCTGATAGATGGGCTCCCTGCCCTCAGTCACACACTCTGCAACCTGAGCTTGAAATTGCCAAATGTGTGGTTTTTTTTCTATATAATTTAAGGTATATCTTCAAGAAAAATGCAGTTACTCATGCAGTTTTTGTGCATAATTCTAGTTTGCACAGCACACATTGAGCATGCTATGTCTTTTTGTAGACTGCATGCTAGGCTGTAAAATGACAAATGTGCAATTTATTGAAAAACTATATATATAATCATTTTAAAGCAGATACCCTATTTAAATGTTGCTAAAACTGCATCAACTCATGAAAGCACTTTGGCTGTAATGTTAATGAGCTGGTCTCATGATAAAAGTTTGTTCAGTCTATTTTTCCTGCTTTTGCACTCCTGCAGTAAACGGAATTGCAAGGATGTAGCGTGTTTTCCCGTGTGTGGCTCAGATGTAATACGGTAAAGGAGCGATCCCTCTGCAGCATCATGCAGCCCTTCATGTTCTCATGTGCAATAAAAGTTGTGGAAAGAAAGGTGACGCCCAGGTCATGGATGTCGATGACTGGTGCTAAGTTATATATTGTACATTTAGGGAGAAACGTAAGAGCCAAAATCTGAAGTATCTCTTTTTGTTTAGCTGTAGGCCAGCATGATTCTGTCAGCGTGCTTTCCTGAACGTCACTGTTCTTCCTCACACCCGCCACCAAACGTGAACAGCCTTAGGAGACGACCGTAACTGGATGTGGACGTTGGGCCTGAACTGTTTCGTCACCAATCCCGCCCTGGCTCACCCTCCACCGCCCTGGGTCTTGGGAAGTCACGTGTCTCTTCTGAACGGGCCCTCGCTTTGTCTTCGGAAAGATCAGGTCAGCGAAATCGCACCGATAAAAAAACAAATCTGGACCGGGCGCCGGTTGCTGAATAGTTGGTATATGGAAATCAATCCTAAACCATTTTCCTGCAGTCTTAGATGTTGTTTTTACCAGCATCTTCCTACCACACACCAGAGGGTATATATATATTTTTTAATCTTTTGTATATATAATGCAAATATTGTACAGTGATATTGCAGTTGTTGAAAACTGTCCTTTTTTTCCAATAAAGTCTGAAAACTGAAAAAACTTATTTTTCCCTCTGCCAGGCAGGTGAGGCGATAGCCAGAGTTTGTCAGTCAAAACTCACAGCATGTGGGGAAATGAGCTGATTGGTGGCTGCAGCTCTGCACTCACATAGTGCTTTTTTAGTTTTTCTGTGATAGAGGTGCACTTTTCTTCCTTAAAATTAAAAAGACAGCTAATTCTGTTTCTCTGCAAATTAAAAACGGTCGCGCGACTAGAGCCCAAATGTCACTCCAGATGACGCTCCAGATGGGAGCCACCGGCCTCCTCTAATTCTGCAACAGCAACAAAAAAAAAACCCAGTAAGAAAGAAGAAAAGAGCAGCTCTGAGCTGCAGATGTGATGAACCTACATCCGTCTAGTTTCCATCTGCAGCTTCGCGCTGGCAGCATGAGAAACAGTCAGGGGGTCTATTGATCTGACAAGTCCACAGGAAGGCAGCGAGCCAATGCGATCGGGTTCTACATATAGGAAGCTGCAAGGCCGCGGGGCTTTTTCCACATTATCTAACGAAACTGTCAGAAAGTTCCTGCTTGGAGAGAAAAACGAGCTCTGCTTTCTTAATGTTGACAAAGAAATCTCAAATTATGCTCAACTGTAATTTTATCTTTGTCTAAAATTTACATTTTACAGCAACACTTTGAGTGACCCAGATTCCTCTAGGAAACCTCATTGAAGAATTTGGACACATTACTTCCTCCTTCCTTTCAAAACCGAGAGACATCCGTGATCAAAACCTCTCCAGTAACAGTTGGGCTGGATGTTTGTTTAATCTGAGCTGGGAGCACTCTCGAAAAAAATGAATTGACAGCTGCTGCTGGCCAGAGGGCGCCTGTCGATGACGCCGGTGACGTCTCTACAATGGATTCCCCTGAACCGGCTTAGTAACACCATGGTCATCAGCCTGACCTTCACATTCTGAATATAAATATTAACAAATAACAACATTTTGATGTATATTTCCTAATCAGCAGAAGCAGACACAAAAATAAGCTAGGGAAAGGCTGACACCCTCTTTCAGGAAACCTCTGCTCCACGTCGGTGATTGAACACACTCTGTTCTCATAAATTTCGATCTTGTTAAAAATCACAGGCATATTTATCGGTCCGGAGGAAGCTTCAGCCGTCTGGACAAAGTCTCCTCGACATAGTGTATTTTAGACATAAATGTGATGTGGGTCAGGTCTCGGGTGTGCAGCTTTATAAATAGTCATGGTGGTTTGCATTTAGCCTGAATTCTTGTCTCAGTTGTGCTGGTGAGGTCATTCCTGAAACGAGTACTGTGGTCAGTTCAGCCAAAAGTAAAAAGAACAAGTCTAAAAAACTACAATGAACAAAGTTTGCAGCGATCCCTCCGTCATCCCAGACGTCTGTATCCAGTCCTCTGACAGATGGGACACCTCTGCTGTGTCACTTCCCATAAAGTGGCGCAGGAGTGGTGACGGCAGAGCGCCGAGATGACGCACGGGCTCGTAAGCACAAACTCAGCGAGCATCAAGATGAAATATTTTTGCATGAAGCCTGTATTATTATCCACTAAACCGTAGGAAATCAACATATTAGCAGTTCACTGGAATAAAAATCAAGTAATTACACAATTCTAATGACACACTAGTGCTTGCATAAAGTGTCTGCTGGGTCCCACTGGAGAGCTGCTGGCACAAGCACGCAGCTGGCCAGAGCATTGACTGATGACAAAGCCAGTGTCCACCGTCAGCACCTGCTGATGCTGTTCCCTTTTAAAATAAAAACCTGCCTACAAAATATAAATATAATATATTTTCTCCTGGAAATATATAAAGAAGAAGTGATGAAGGTGGTTATCTCTAAAGGTTCGCAGTTGAGTCCCAGCTCCAGTATCAGGTCACAGATAAACATGCTGCACCAAACAGCTGACACACTTGCCAGAACCTTCTGCTGCAGTGTGCGTGCGTGCGTGTGTGCCTGTTTGTGCACCTATGTATGCTTATCTGCATACACATTAGGCCACATATGGAGAATTCAACAGGAATGCAAAAGTACATCCGACTTCAACGGCCGACTGAACTGAAAGGCACTGCTGGATTTCCTGGGTTTGAGCTTCGGGCTGTCCACAGGTCACGTCTTTGAGCGCACACACGCTCTCAAACGGCTGCAGACATCAGCTCTGACAGCTGAGTATCTCACATGAATCACATAGGTACCATAATCTGGAAAGGATTCAGGAGTTTTCCGTTCCCTGTGCTGGGAGGTGTGGCCATGAACAGAAGGCCATCGAACTGATGCTGGGCAGGTTTGCGGTGCTCATAAGAGGTTTGTGCCTTTGTGACTCTCCATCTAGTCATGCATTTGACCTTTTATTTCTTTGGATCGCACACTTCTGACCTTGGTAGACGAACCCTAAGCCAGGAAACACAAGTGACACCTACCATGTACTGAATACTGGCTCTTAACCAGCAGCAAATTTTACTGGGAGAGTTTGGCTCTGTTTGCCTCTAATGGAGCTGCATTTGTGAATGAGCCACTACAATAAACAAACCCCCCCTCCGACATCTATTTTTGATGCCTGCTACTGGCGTTCTACTGACCAGGCTGGAGAAACAACAGAGGCCTGAGTGAACGCCTTCAGGAAGCTACACGTGAGGGCAAAAGATAGAAAATATGGTGAGATAATAGAGAATAACCCCCTCCAGAGTCATTACACTGTAGTTACGTGGTTTGACCACAGGGGGCGCTGCTCTGAAGACTGGTTGGCCAGGATGTTGCAGCTGTAAAATAGTTCTGAGAATCTTAGGTTAAGATAAAAAGACATGGAGAGAAATTTAACTATTACCTGCAAACACTAGGAATGTAGATCTGCGACAAAATAAGACATTTCATTGTCTTTGATGGAAAACCATAACAAACCAAGTCAATTCTAGTAAGAAGAATCTAAAGGACATGGGACATTTAAGAGGGGATTGTTTACAAGCACAGCTGTGGGCTGTTTGATACCCCTGAAATGATTCCAGACCTTGAGTAATAAAGGTTACCACCACTCTGGTAGCACAACTATGTTCACACACAGAACAACAACTGCCCAGTAAGTCCCAGTCCCCGGAAGCATGCCTGTTAGGTGACAAAAACACATCCGTCGGTGGGATATTGGGTTACTGTGTATGTTTACTACTTACAGCTGCAGATACAACAACACAGTGACTCCAACAATAAATGGACTCGAACCAACTGCACACTTAGTGCCGAGCCCGGAGGAGCACACACTGTTCCGGAACTCTCTCTTTCCACTGAAATCATCAGCGCACTGAAGTTAAACCATCTGCACGAATAAGAGCCAGGGATGGTCAACACCTCGGGTTACTATAACGATATCTGGGCAACCAGGTCTGTCACTTTGGGCATGTTACAGAGCTAGTTTAGCATCTGGAGCTTTTGCTACCAGGTCTCAAATGTCCTGAGGTGTGATGTTAACCAGGCGGACTGGTCAAGGGGAAACCAATAAAGACAGACTGGGACAGACCTGTTAATAATACAGGCCTAAATTCTGCCCCTGCAACACACCCACCTCCCAACTTCAGATTTAATTTACACCGAACAAGATTAGTGCATTCAATCCTTAGTGACATTGAGACAAGGAGGACAGGACGGAGGCCCAATCATCCCCTTAAATCCCCTCCTGACGAAGCAGATGGTCAACATCATCTTCTTTTTTCACCCTTTTCTAGGTTATTACCTCATCGGCCTGTGACCCGGCGGCTGTTCTGCTTGCTACTCCTTTCCCATGATTCCAGAGGTAACCCAAACTAGCAGGGGCGAGGTTAGCCTTAGGTTGGTGCAGGGAACATCCCCAACTAATCCGCAGAGCATGAACATCTTCCTTTTTCTTCATCTTGGGCAAAATAAAAGAAGAAATCAACAGGACTAGGTGATTTTAAAGACGGATGCATTCATAGCAAGTGATCCCACAGAGCAATTTCTCCCTAACAAGAAGATTATTCCTCTTATCATGTTTGTTTCTGAGATTACAGAATTGGCTTAAGCGATCGGCCAGAGGAGGAAAAAGTATGTGAGGAACGACAGGAACGTTTGGATTTACTGGCTTAAATGTGAACAAAAGCTGAGCTTAAATTAACAACTCGACACGTTGGTGGCCATTGACATCAGATATACAGCGCTGGAGAGTCGGGGCGGTCTCAATAATGCAGCGAACGAGAAGTGTAATGAAAGCTCTCTGTACTCCAGTTTTCCATGTGGACGGAGAGAAGCAGGTAACAGGAGAGGGCTTGGCAGCAGCGGCGGGTTCGTGGTTACAGCCACGGACGCAATGTCATTAACGTTGATCTCCGGACAGCGGCACAAAGCAGCCCATGTGCAGACACACCCCCCAGCACCCAAAACGCGTCCAGGCGGACTCACCTTCAGGTGATGAGAGGGGCTTTCAAAATAAATCCGAAGCCTCAGCAGTCAGGCTGCTATTCTAGCTTGGATGTTTAAATTGTTAAAACACATGATTGTTTGCTGGCCGGCGTACAAAACCAGGGACACGTGATGTCAGAAGATGAGTCTGGGATTAACAAAAAGCTAAATTTGATTCTTAAAACGGGTTGAAAGATTACGGTTGTAGCACTTACGCCGTCTCAGTCTGCTGGGATGGTTCTTGGGTAGATTGGGATGGCGAGGATGCCACCACCGCCATCCACCCCCCCACCCCGCCCCTCCGCTGCAGCTGTTGTCTGTCTCAGCTCTTCACCACCAGCAAATGTGGCGATATTCAATTTCACCTTCTTTGGCTGTCCCAAATTTCACACTTTTAAGCTCTCTTTTCTAAATATATCTCGGCTATTTCGAACTCGGGGAGGAATAAAAAGCACCTGATATCGCAGAGACACCTGCAAACCCATCGCTTATTTCTGCGTCGCGGTAGATCAAATTCGCTGTCCGTCAGAGAGATAAAACACAGCGATGTCGTGGTCAGAAAATACCTTTTGGAGCAGGTGCTGTCTGCTCATGTCTGCTGCTTAATCGAGCTTTGGCCTTTTACTTGATACCGTCTTTATCTGATGCCACATTATCTGCTGTCCTCACTGCAGGGAGCTTATTTTGTTCTAAAGATGTCAGAAAAATGTAATTATGTAATTCCCATATTGTGCATCCCTCTAGACACTTTTCATGGTCATAGTGTTTGCTTGCTGTCGCCCGTTCCTTTGAAATCAGAGAGCACAGGACTGGCCGGAGGGCAGGAGGAAAGAAACTTCTTCTTTGCCAAAGTACACTTTACACTTCACATGCTCGCTGCAGTCCCGACACCGCCTTTGCACGCTTCTGCTGAACCTGTCAGATACTCAGTCACACATCTCAGCCTTTATTTCATGAGCTGCAGCCGATTTACATTGACAACTGGGCCAGTTTCCTTTAAATTAATGAGTGGGGAACTTTTTTTGTTGTAATCGTAGGTTAGAATTACGTGTATCTATACATCTGAGGCTTTAAAGTTAGAGAAGAAAAACATTTTAGATCTATTCAGCTCCTACAAACCTGAACCAAAAGGTTTGTTTTCCAAAGGTGAACACGCTCTGAACGGGGTCCCGGTATAATAAATGCTACACAATACCTTAATGTTTGTACATGTAGACATCAGACACCCTGTACTTCCCACTGTAGTGGAAGTACAAGTAGATATCTACTTCAGGCTACTCTGTCGTGCCTTTGGCCCTGCCCGTCACACACACGCACACGCCGTGCAATAGGAGACCAGCATGTTGCGTAAGAACGTGTGGAGAAGATCTGCTTCCACCCTCCACCCTTCCACTGCGCAGCTGCATGTGCACCTGCAAAGTTGCTGAGCTCTGAAATTCTAATCACCCAAGAGCTGGAGATAGAAATCTGCCTCTTTTTCCACTGAAAGAAAGTGGCTGTTGTTTTCACCGCTGACTGCAAAATGCAATGATATGATAACTTCCTGTTGTGATTTGTGATGGAAGCTGGGCCAGTTTATATGACCACAAAAAATCTGATAATAGCAGCAATGCACTCAAGACGTACAAGAACTGAACAAAACACTCCAAAGAGTTCCTATTTACTGTTCAGCTGGTCATTACGCTGATAAACATTTAGCAGAAGTCGCTCTTCTAAATTCACATCTTTTCATCCACTTCTGCCCAGCAGTGTAACAGAGTAACGATGGCACCCGTACGTGAACGGGATGTTTCCCCGTTCTCTTTCGCACAGTCTTTTCACTCAAATTATGTAAGTTCTCCTCTCAGGCCCTGCTTCCTAAAAATAATTAAAAAAAGGAGTCTTTGGTTTGGGTGGGGAGGCCCAGTGTGCAGCCACTCTGCAGCCATTCAGTTTCCTCATCCTGGCATGAAGACATCACACACACTCGGAACCTCGGTGCTCTCAAAGTGGGCCTTTGTTGACCCCTGTTGTGAGCAGTCACGACAGAAAGCACTCAGAAAGAGCCACCAAAAACAGCCGCCTTTCTTTGCGCCGCGCTCACTTGGGCGCACTTACGTAAGCGCGTTCACGGCCGCATCAAAACAACACCGGAAGGGTAGAATCGTTTGGAATCCGTGTTGGAAAGTGTGAGAAAGTGTGAGTTGCATTGAGTGGTGTTACTTTACCCAGGGTGGATCACATCACGTCACATGTGAGGAATCAAGGCCGCTGCTGCTGGAACCAAAGATCCGGCGTCCTTCCGATCACCTGGATTAGTCCGTTTGTCCGCGTGACTGCCGGACAAACTGGGTCGTGCAAGAGTATTAGGTCTTAAACACAAAAACCTTAAGCATATCTTGTTTTTTTTAAGTATAAATTGATGTGAATACCTTTCCTCTATCAGGTCCATCTCTGCATCTAGGTCGCCCTCTAGCGTCGACCTGCAGTAACGCTAAAGACGCGCTTCTCCTAAAGTTCGAAAAATTGACGTTTGAGAAGGCGCTTTTGCACTGAGGGAACTGGAAAAGGTTGCTACCTTTATTGCTACACATAACATAGCTTCGGTGTTACATCAAAACTAGGATGCTTTATTTCAAAATGGCTGCGTTGCCAAATGCCATGTTCAAATAGCAATTAACATTAGTTTCTGCTAGCCTGCTTATAATTTGTCGTGCAACCTCCCAGCGATAGCTGTACTCTTCATTTTCCAATATCCAGTCTAGCTTCTAGTATGTCCATGGCGACAAGTAACTTGGTTTAAGGTAAAACAAAAACACTTTCTCCTGTATTCTCGGGTTAACTACACTAAAGGTCTGGCTGTTCTTTAGCTGATGGACTCACTACCGCCACCTGCCGTGCAGGAGTGTCACAGGTCTGATATTTGTTTATAAATATTGACATTACAATTATATAATCCATAATAATCAGTATAGGCTGCATACGCACATATTGAACAATAAAGCCTTTATTTTTTTGCCTTTCCATAGTTCAAGTTTGTCATTCCCACCCAATGCAAAAGGTGGCAATCAGAGTTAAGGAGTAAGAGGTAGAGCAAGTGTTCCATTCTCGTTGTGAACAGCATAAAAACTCACTTTTACACACTGAGGGGATGACCATCCAAAGAAGGGCATCTAAAAACAACTATGAACCAAAACATGAACAGCAGCTTCTTTGTGGTGTTGCTAGCTTTCCCTCATTTTTCACAAACATAAGTACTCCTAACTTGCCGACTTTTGATAAAGGTTGCACTACAGTGTAAACCACAGAGGCGATGAGCGCCTGCCGACAGGCACGGCGGTTATCATCACTATCGTCACCATCATCACAGTCTCTGAACACTTGGGAGTGGGAAAACTGCCACATGGCTGGGGCCTGTCAGAGGCGGCATCATTATAATAATATTACTACCAATAATAACAACAATAATATTAATAAACAGGCTCTGCATAGTACGCTCAGGCAAAAGAGATAATGAATGCCCATCGTGGACCGTGGATCCTGGTCCAGGACGTGCTAGGGAGAGATAAACGGGGCCTTTCCCGCATTAAGTAGAGCACAGAAACAGGAGCGGTGAAGCCTGACAGCACATCAGTCCAAAATAAATCTACCCCGGTCAGCTGGCTCTGCGTGTGTTTTTGGATCAGACCGTATTAAAAGGAACACCAAACTATCAGCAGCACTGCCAGACAGCGCAGTGCCGTGTTACATAAAAAAGAAAAAAAAAAAAGTATTTACATTTTCAACACATAAATTATTTCCCTAACATACTGTCTGTGTAATGCATAATAATGACTCTGGGGAAGGAGAGGGGGGGATCAGGTCACAAACACAAGCTCTGGAACTGATAAACTCTGGACTGGTAAATGTTGCCCCGACACAAGTTAAACTGCTGGAGAAACCTAAAAACAAACCCGCAAACGAATCAAGACGAGACAAGAAAACAGTTGATGCTGATATTCATGACAAGTTCCTCAATGGCACAGGGAAAAAAGTAAAGCTGTGAGGCTCATTCAGGAACCTGCGATTCCAGGTAGCTATGGCGACGACACCGAGGCTTTAACACCCAAAACGAAGCAGTATGGACAGGGTTGGGAGTTCGGGTTACCCCGGCATTGGTTCAGCTTCAACTGGAGGCTTCGCGTTTATGCAAAGCAACCTTCTTTCATCTTGCTCCAGAGCTCCCTGCCTTCAGTTGCCATGACAACAGCAGGTGAAGGCCGAACCGTCTGCTGAGCCTGATTTGACAAGAGTTGGCCTCATTCACACCTGTACAGTATCAAATATCTACTAGCGGGGGCATAAAAATGCACTGAACACAGCTCTCAACAAAAACGGACGTACATGTTCAATGTTGCAGGTGAAAACATTCAAACGCGCGTCTAGAATTCATGGCGGCCTCAGTCCGTTGTGAAGGGATAAAAGAGGCAGTGGGACTAAAAACCAACAAAGGAAACTGGGTTCAGTTCAGAACTTGACTTGAATATCTGAAAACACACGGCAAGTCTGGAGGAGCGCAATCAACCTCTCAAGTTGGGGTTTCTGACCACTCAACAGAGAAAAAGAAAAGAAGAAAAACACTCCAGTGCTGATGTCAGTCCTCGGGTCACCACCCCCCGTCCCCCCGCCCCATTAGGTGTGTGGGTGCACGATAGTCTGGTCTGTTATTCCAGTGAGTTAAAAAAAAAGAAGAAGGAGAAAAAAAAACATGGTAGGCCATTGGTGCGTTTTGATGGGAGGTCCCTGCCTGGTGGTGGTGGTGGTGGTAGCTGGGAAGTGGGAAGGGCTGGAGGGGGGGTGGAGCCTGGAGGGGGCTCATCAGTCATCCAGGATGACCTTAACAAAACTGGCCACGTCTGTCTCTTTGGAGTCATGCAGCGTGAAAAACGCGTGTTCCTGGAGGAAAAAAATTGGAACACGAGTCAAAACTTGAATCAAAGTCACAACTGTGGAAGAATGTGAAAATCCACTGACCATTAACTTTGTGTACGTAGGCCTGTCATTTGGCTTTTTCCTTAAACTGCAAAAGAAAAAAGAAAAGTTAGGGACACGCAGCAGAAGTGGACCGGAACCAACAGGCACCAGTCCCGCCCAACACCGCCCTCTGCTGGACACCCGGCGGAGGAGCGAGAGGGGCAACTCCGGTGCGAGGCTCACCACTTGGAGATGAAGTCTACAAACTCTGGCGAGAAGCCGTCAGTGGGCAGCTGCGGCGATGGCTCATCCACCACCTGCTTGAGCTGCTGGAACGGCGTGCCCCATGACTCGTAGGGGAATTTCAAAATGGCTAGCTCGATCTGGGAGACAAGGACGGTGAGCGAGAACTTGTGATCACTGATCACTGCACCGAACTAAAAGAGCCGCGTTTTCACAATCGTGCTCACCATCGTGATCCCGAGGCTCCAAATGTCCGACTTGACGCTGTAGCCTTTCTGGTTGAGGTCAGGATTGATCCGCTCGGGCTGCCATAGAAACGATAAGACCCATTTCAGAGAGAGTTTGTGCTATTGTCTGAGCGGCTGTCTCCCCCTACTGGCAGTAAAGGGAATTACCAAAACACCGTCACCCCAACATCTACCCCTCCACGTTGGCTTTCGAACCCTGGGGGCATGATGTGACGTACCGCCATGTAGGGTTTGCAGCCTGCATCCAGTGTTTTGGCCACAGAGTCGACCAGGTGGCCGCTGATGCCGAAGTCGCACATTTTCACTTGGCCCAGCGTGTTGATCAGAACGTTGGAGGGCTTCACGTCTGCCGGAGACACAGAGAGAATGTGAGGAACGTCCCGAGAACGCCGAAAAGAGTTCAGTCCCGATGATGAGCATTACCTCTGTGTATGACTGACAGATTGCTGTGGAGATGTTCTAATGCCTTTACAATCTGTGGAGCAAAATGGAAAGAACAAAGGGATAAAAAAATTTCTCTCATTCAGGATTCAAAGCCTGTTATGGATGGAAATTTGAATTCCTTTAAAGCTTGTGAAAAGTTAACAAATGTGATTAACTGTGCTGATCCTACATAAATACAGAGGAAGATAAACAGGTCACATGGGCATGACGAGCTAACTTCAGGCACGTTACTGCCAACAGTCAGGGGAGGAAATGGTTCAGAACTGGGCGAGGTTTGGTCATGTGACCAAAGGACACTGACAAGTGGACTCTGGAACGGGACCAAATGTCTTACACAGACTTCTGAGGAACTGGAGTCTAACCACAGAATTATGTCTGATTATTAGCCAGCCAAGATGATGTGCATCATCAGCTTACAGAAATTAACAGGAATTTTAAAAAGGTTGTCGTTCAAAAGGGTTTGTCCACCCCGAGGGGAGGGAACTCGATGATAAAAGCACGCTCACTATGTCAAAAGAATGTGCAACACTTCACGTACCGCTACTGTTATCTTTCCCAAGATGTCTTCTGGGATGGTTTTGCCTTTCTCGATAACCTTCTTGTAGAATTTATCCAGAGACGTGTCCATCAGCTCCATACAGATCCACACATCCCCCTGAGCAGAAAAGGAGAAACACGGTAAAAATTAGAGCGTGTCTTTAATGAGGCATTTCGAAAACAGTTAGCAACAGTAAAACCGGGGACACACCACAGGATTTTGGGGGTCTTAGACGCCACGACTGACTGAGTTACTAACCCGCCTAGCAACCAGTAACGACCCCGGCGACGCCCCGCACAGGCGCAAAGCTGGATATCAAACCTGCTAACTAGCCCGTTTGCTTGCTGGAACATTGGAAGAGCTCCAGCCAATGAGAGCAGACGTGGACGTTGCAGCAAAATAAGGAAGTGAAAGGGAGCAGAACGGATGTGGCAGAGCAACAAGAAACAACAGGAGACAGAAAAGTGGGTTGGGGAGGTCAGCCGACCTGTGCGTGGGTGTTTGGTAGTTTTAATGACGGCGCGCTTGAAAAAAAGAATGAATGAATGAGAAAACTAAATTGTCCTGGGGTATAAGTGGCAATTTGCGGGGGAAATTCCTTCATACAAAATCCAGGACCGACAACAGACATTTCAGTTTTAGGGCAACAGTCGGACAACAGGCTGATGATGACGGAAAGGCGTGTGGTGTGTCCCCGTCTTGGGCAGCTACGTCCAAGACAATGTCAGCTGATCGCTTGGGGACTGCTCCCTTCATCCTGATGAGAAGACCCAACCCACAGCTGGAAACTGGGCCCCAAATCCGACATCGGAGCCTCCGATCGGCTCAGTCAAGCTCTACAATACGTGATCAAGTTTCACCTCTCGGAAAAGGGCCCCGTAGAAGGTGACGGTGAAGAAGCAGTCCACTGTCCTCATGGAAATGTCCAAGTCCATCAGGAGCCTCTTCTGTTCCAGGGTGTTGACTGTGGCTCGGATCCTCTGGGGGCAGAAACATCACGGGTTGGGCGCCGGCCTCAGACCCCTGCCGGGTCCGGGGCGCCGACCCCCGTTCCTCACATTCCCAGCCTACCTTGACGGCCATGATGACGCCGCTGGGCACGTGTCTCATCTTCTCCACCACGCCGTACGCTCCTCGGCCCAGCTCTTCAATCAGCTCCAAGTCGTCGGCCTTCACCTCAAAGTTCTGGAGAGGCGAAGGATTCACGCATTCGATCGGCTCCACAGAAGGACAACAAAAAACCAGCAAAAACTGGACGAGCTTTACCTGATCTCCAATTGTGACGCAGGCTTTGGAGTCGAGGTCTCGAGGAGGCCTGCGGGAGCAGAGCGTCCGATTGAGAGCAAAGCTACGTGGAAGACCAGCGCCGCCATCTCCCGCCGGCCGGGAAATGAATGCGTGAATGAAAGAAAGTCATGGACTCACGCTGCTGCTGGGGCAGGCTGGGCGAAAACATCTTTGGCTAGCTTCAGCCCAGGATTCTTCTTTTTCTTAGCTGAAAAGAAACACTTGCTCTGAGTCGGTTCTGAAACTAGAACCTCAGCAGAACTTGAAACTTCTTTGTTCGCTTTGCAAACGGTAGAAAAAAAGACCCGTTACTGGTCGCTTGCACACGCGACTAGCGCCCCCCGGTGGACGCGGTGACCGGTTGAAGCTGCGCGGGGTGGCGGTAAACTGGCGCGAGCACCTGACGCGGACGAGGCGCCGCTCTGGTGCGACGCTACCCTGAAACCACACCGACTGCGACGCGGATTGGACTTTGCTTGTTTCTGTGCGTCTGCCCCTTAATCTGATACCAGGGAGCATTTCCACGGTAACCATTAGTCGTTTCCTCTGACATTACCTACAGCCAATGATCTGTTATCTGTGCAGAGATTAGGTGTACTCAAATCCGAGGTCCTCCAAGAGAGACGCGGGCCTAAATGACTAATCATCCCTGGTATGATGACTCAGTGGTGGGTGGGGGGGGTTGTTGTTGACGGACGTTTTTCCTTCCTGTTCCAATCATTTTTTTTTTTCTCGATAATCCCGGTTGCTTTCCGGGAGGGGCCTCAGACCTCTCTGTGGTAAATGAGTGACAGCAGCCCATTCATAAACACGCTTTACCAGCAGCCTCTGGGACTTCCCAAAAGGGAGCTGCGAGCCTGTGCCAGAATGACACAGCTCCCCGGGGCCCATGAGCAACAGCGTGGGGGAAACATCCGCACGGGCGGGACGGACGCCGACCTGCAGCCTCCCGTCCCTGGGTCATTCGGCGGCTCCTGGGTGCGCCTGTCCCGGCTCTGAGAACACCTCTCCCTGCTCGTTGCGTCGTCCCGGACTCAGAGGAACTGGTTTAGAGAGCAAACAGGGCTCTTTTCCTCTACGCTAATTCAACAAGCCTTCAGAGCGCGAGGAGCGAGAGTTAGCGAGGGGTCAGTTTACTGATTCCATCTGACATTATTACAGTGGAGCTCTGTTTGCCATAGAGTGAGTCACATCGTTCCAGCACACACGGGAAGTGAGATTAGGTAAACCCCCCTGTTCTTACTAGATACTAGATCAGATCGTTTTCATAAGAATTTATATTCAGGAGCGCACCAATGAAACATCACACAGGTCCGTTTGATGCCCCAGACCAAAAATAGGTGGTGTGTGTGCGTGCATGCCTGCGTGTGTGTGTGGACAGTCAACTGCGTTCTCATGTGGTCGGGAGAGATTGAAGTATGATTTACTTGCACATGCTCGGTCAAAAATAGACCGCATTTCCTCTGTGTGGGTTAAAGTATGAGCACTTGGATGACCTGACAAATACAGACTTTTGTTGGAGCAGCAAAATAATGGTTGGGCACGCACACACGCACAGAGTGGTGTGTGCGTGGTGCGGATCAAAAATCGCTCTGCCCACGTTACACAATCACTCACGACGTTCTTAAAAATATCCAACACCCTGCTGGATTAGCAGATTGGGTGCATCAAAACACAACAACTGCAGGGGCCCTTTGGGAAAACATGACGTCCCTCACACCCACCCACCCACCCACCTCCCCCTGACTGTCTCTGTTCAACACAAGCGCGCAGCGACGCCAACAACCTCTCCGACAGCCTGCGGCTCATCGATAAATAACGCAACGGGTTTCCGCCTCAAGCGGGCCTGCCGCAGCAGCTCTGGCAATTCCAAAGGAACCAGCGCGCGGGGTGCCAGAAACCACGCCACGTGCATGCAGGAATTTCTGGATTGTGCACGGGTCCCAACGCCTGAATAGCAGCGCCACGAGTCATCACCAGGAAGCTCCGGTCTGGGTGCAGGTCGTCGTGCAGAAAAGGGATGAGTCACGCACAGATAATCCTCCATGGCAGCCTATCAGTGCTGTCAGGAAGAACCCAATCTCCAAACAGGAAAAACAAAAAAAGGCCGTTGCAGGGACCTTTAAACCAGGGAAGGGGCCCAGGGGCCGGGGGGGGGGGGGGGGAGATATAGGGACCCAACAGTCCTGCTGTGCAGACAGAGAACCTGTGTGGCAGCTACACAGTGTGTGCTTGCAGCCAGTCAACTGTCAACAAAGAGTAGGCTGCGCTTGGCGCTGCTGCTGCAAGTCAAAACATGCCAGGGTAGGCCAAAGGCTGTGATTGCCCGGGCCAATCTGCAGAGCCCTCTCAAAACAGTGTGTACTCCCGACCATAGTAACGCTAGTATGATTGTGTAACAGCAGATGCGGTGAACTTGAAATGTAAATTGACATCATCACCGTGCCCTGCGTGTGTGACGCAGAGAAAGTACCTTGATTTTTTTTTTTCCAAGGTATTCCTTTTTTTTTTTTTTTCAAATTCAGTGGCAGAGACGGGCTGACTCACGGGGGGGGGGGGGATGAAGGGAATATCCACGCAGCGCTTACAAAAGTACACTTTGACGAAAGCGACGCCTGCGACATGTTCATGCTAACACACTGACCGAAACGAAGCAAGCACACTAAAGAGAGCTGACCCTGAACACATGTCCTCCCGGGGTGCTTTTATTTCCCAATAAAGATGACAATTTAATCCCCGGGGGCATGCTGGTTGGTGTGTATAGATCAGCAAAAAGTCGCTCGCTGTCGTTAAAAGGTGTCTCGTCGATCATCAACACGGAAACTTGGAACTACAACTTAGCCGTGCGCGACAAATGCGACAAATTAATTGTTTAGCTCACTCGCAGGCGCCAGGCCCGTCGCGGATACCTTTAAACACAAAGATCAAACTTTGCAGGATAAGAGTTAGCAGAAAAAAACACGCTGGCTAGCTGCTTTTCCTCCTCTCAAACGTGCAGCTTTTCCACCTGGTAATGCTACGTTACTTACGCACAGCTAGCTAAATGACTTCCGCGCTAACTGCATACTGCTACTTACAGATTAATGCAGGTTTAGTTGTTGAAAAACGTGGGAAAACACTTACCTCCTTTAGACAGAGACATTTCCCCTTTGCTTTGATGAGGGGGAAGGGAAGCACAAAGACTTTTGCCTTTTTTTACTCCCTCCCTCCCACCTTCCTTCCCTCCCTGCATCCCTCCCTGCATCTACCCGCTCAGGATCGCTGGCTTCTGCAAAAAAAAACCACAAAAAAAAAAAAAAAAAAAAAAAAAAAACCTAGCAGCGATTAAAACTCTGAGCCGGTGCAATCTGAAAAGCTCCAATCGGCAAATCGCGCGTCTAGAGTTCGACGAGTACAACAATGCACAACTTTGTAGAAAGTCAGGGCGGCTTGTGCGGATCGAATTAGTTTGCTAACAAAACCTGCACTTTTACGGTGGCCAAAGTCTGACAGCTGAAACTTCCTGCAACGCAATGACGCACTTCCTGTCCAGCGCACAGCATCATGGGAGGTGTAGTTTGAGTCGGCACAATGGAAAACCAATCTTTGTTTCGGTTAAACCATCTTTTTTTTTTTTTTACATTTTATTTTTACAAACAAGTACGGGTCACTACAGGGGAGGTTCTAATGCATTTATCCTGTAATTTAAATATTAGTTCTGCGCAGGTTCAATGATTAAAATTACAAATAGTTCGATTTTATGATTGTGTATTAACAAATTGGAAGAGAATACCAAAGAAGCCGCAGTTGCAGTCTTCATTCTTCAGGCAACACCAACAATGGACAACAGTTCACACATTTTGCTATGTAAAAAACGTGACTCACAAGATAATCCATTTTGAAATTCATAAAATTAACTGCGGAAACATTTTCACCCAGACTTTCACAGTACCAAAACAGCATTAAGCATTGCACATCATTTATAAAAGAAGAAAAGACCAAGCTACACAATATTATTAGCACTATCAAGACTTTAAAGTCACTGCCTAGAATATCTGGAAGTCAGCTAAATGGACAATTTACTCATGGATGGAGATGTGACTGACCTCATACATACACGTGTGCTGCGATATGAGTTTGTTTTGTACACGGGAGGAGAGTGGAGATGGATGATGGGGCCACACCTAACTTCAGCTTTTACTTTCTGGCTACAAGAAGGGTATGATAGAGCGGTTTTATTACAACGTGGAGATAGAGGGAGCTGTCAATTAGGTACTCCGATGCACGACGCTGGAGGTCGGCGTCCAGCAGAAAATCGCCGACTTCTTCTGTGCTCTGGTGGAAGTTGTAGACGTGGCGAACCACCACTTTTCCCTGCTGTCTCGCCACAACAATGACAGTCTTCTGGAACGTCACACCGGCAAAATCTGAGCTGGAAGTGGCCGGGGTTATGATGATGCGTGGCCGACCTCCGTCTGTGCGAGTCGGCTGCATGGCTCCCATCTCGGTGTAGGTTGACCTGGCGCTGAGGGGGATCCAGCGAGGAGAGAACAGGGCGTTCCAGGTCACTCGTTTGCTGGTGTCATGTCCGCTGGGCCCGAGCTGGGTCTGGAAGCTGAAGCTGCGGTCGTCTCGGGTGGGGTTATTAATAACCCAAGGGGAACCCAGGGAGGTGGACAGGTAGTTACGAGGAGTGAAAATGCTGCAGTTGACATCAAAGTACTTGGCTAGCTGGATAGGCGAGGCCGAGTGAAACTGGAAAGCCAGATAGAGAAGATCGCGGATAAACTCGTGATACTTCAGCATGAGGGCAGATTGCTTCTGAAGACGGAAGAGGTGCTGAGGGGGGATCATGCCGTATCGAACCGCCCTCAGGGCGCTCTCCACCGTGGCGCTGACAGGCTGGTTGTAGCTAATCCACGCCTCCAGGGCCTCGTACAGCTCCAGCTCACTCTGCAAAATAAGGTCAGAGCGCTGAAGCAAGGACAGGAGCAGGTCTTCGCTGATGGAGCTCCACTCCCCGCTCTGGAGCACAGAAGACAGGTTCCAGGACAAGTACTGCAGGCAGCTGTCCCGCAGGGCCGTGTCCCCGATTTGCAGGGCATAGTTGTACCAGCCGACCACATGACCCGTGGGTGACTCACTGGACAGATGCTGGGTCATATACTGGGTCAGGCCCTGCTGCAAGCCCCACACATGGTACTTGTTGGCCAGCTTGTGCAGGGAAATGGCCTGATCCAGTCGTACAGAGATGTCCCCACAGTACAAGTACCTGTAAAAGGAAGTAGAGGAAGTCCAGCAGATTTTGAATTTTTTCTTTTCACGAGTCATTGTCTAAACCCACACCGTGGGGCTCAAAGTGCACATGTAATTTAAAAAGTTGACTGCGGCATCTCTCCGAAGGAAGGAAACAAAGTTCACCAGCAAATGTCTGTGTGTTGTGTAACTGACTGGATCGTGCTAATGCTGGAGAAATCCTCCATACCTGATGAACTTGTCAAAGACTGCCGCACAGTCTGCTGATTCCCTCAACACCACGGCGCTGCTGTTGCGCGTCAGCAGCAGCTCCTCGAACACGTCGCTCTGCATGGTGAGGACCAGGCTGTGGGCCTGGATCACCTTCACCTCGTCCGTGCTGACGGTCTGCACGCGCAGGGTGACGTCGCTGCCGTTCCCCAAGGCCAGCAGGCTCTCCATACGCTGCACCAGGTTCATGGAGTGGTTCAGCACCGTGGCCCCGGCGTCCAGTACCATGTCCTGCTTCAGGGCTGCTGCAGAGACAACGGAGGGGCGGAACAAATGGACAATAATTCATTTTTTCGAATGCAGGCAGAAGTTAGATGTGAAGAGTTCTTGAGTCAGCAGGTAAATACACTCCTGAACTCGGTGGCGAAACCACATCTGATCCCGGAAGGAGCCGGGCTTGTGCCTCCTTCCAAACGTTAAGTGGCTGATTCAGCGTCTTTGTACCCGAGCTCAAGGAGAGCATCCTTCTGTGGGGTTGCTTGTGTATCACATACAAGAAAGAACGTCCCATTAAAACAAAAAAAAAAACAAAACTGGCTGGCGGTTCCTTTTAGCTCCAATAACATTGTGTTGCAAAATGTTTAACAAGACTTGGAGGTGGGTGGGTGGGTGGGTGGGTGGGGGCCACATGTCACTCTTATTAATGCATCGCAATTGAGCACACCTGGTTCTAATTAACTTTTTTCTCCTGGCATCATGAGCCAGCTGTTCACATTAGAACTAAAAGATTTATTTCTAGGCAAATGTATTTGCCTCACACTAGTCCTTATGAAGTTATAGAAGAAGCCGCTTTTCGAAAGGGTGACTGGAGTCTGTTGTAGCGATCTGCAGGTGAGAAGCAGGAACACCGAGGACCGGTCGATGGAGCATCACAGAGAACCACCCGGGAGAACACACAAACTCCCGGCGCAGACTCAAACACAGAACCTTGGTGCTAACTCCCGCCCCAGCGTGCATCAACCCAGATGAGATGTTATCTGACGGCCCGAGAGCGTGTCTTTTTTTAGCGGTTAAAAAAAAAAAAATCAGTCAGAAAAATAGTCAGTTGTTTTCTCCTCTGCAGCGCTGTAGTACCAGGCTGGCAAGCAGCCAGGTGGCAAATGGACTTTTCTGTCTTTCTCTGCAGGCAGCAGACAGATAGATGGTGACAGGGATGGATACATATTCATCCCCTAAGGCTAAGCACGAGTCACACATTCACGCTGCACCCCACTGTCCAGTGACAGTGTGGAAAATGATAAAACAATAATTTAAATGAAACACAGAGGAGGGGGAAAAAAAATCTAAAAGCACTACTGTAGTTTTTCCAGAAGAAAATTTCGATTTAAGAGTGATGTGGAGATTGAAAAGGAAACCAAGTGATGCTGCCTTACCTCCTCTGACTGAGACACAGTGGAGTAAGAGGAGCAGAGTGCCCACACGAACCCAGGCAGGGCTCCCTTGTTCCGAAGAGCGCACCATTTCCTTTCAGTTACTCCCTGCCTTTCCCTGTTGTCCTGTTCCCCCCTCTCTTCCTCACTCTGTTCCTCTCTTCTTCCTTTTCTTTTTCTGCCTTAGCTCGGTGCGCGTGGAAAGGTGCTTTGCCCTGCGTGTGCCGCCCCGGCTCCCTGTCCCGCACTCTTTATGTAGGACGCCGGCCTGACTCGCAACCCCACGAGCTTCGCTGATTGGTGGAATCTGGCAGGGGCGTTGCCATAGTGACAGCTTTGATTTTGAATTCTTCCCTTTTGGATGCTACATGGCATTGATTGATGGCAGCAGGCCAGGCAAGGGCGTAACGATTTTGATGTTTTTATTCAATGTTGAAAGTCATGGGAGACGGAACAACACCAACAATCAATATTAGTGAATTTATGATTATTTTGCCTTCAACAACGTCAGTACAATCATATAATTAATCAGTTAATTGCAGCAAGTGTCCAGTGAGACCATCTGGTAAAAGCAGTTACATTTCTAATGTGTGTGACCAGATGCAGTCAATCAAATTTCATAATCCATTTTGCTGTTCAGGTGGAAGCAAATTACAACTCTGTGGTCACGTTAATCCCACTAATGGAGGAAAGGTTTCACTGGCTTGCCCATCAGTTTCAGGTGAACTCTTCCAAAATCAACTGCCAATTGGGGCTCAGCTGGTAAATCACCTACACACGGAGGGGTGGAAAAGGGTGTTTTGTCAGTGAAATTGGTCTGATTGTGAGAAATGTTTTTTTCCATCGCAAACTTAATGAACGCCCGCAGATTTGGGCTGCTAATGCTGCCTGCCGGTGGCGAATGATAATCAAATGCTGTAATAACCCAATTTGGGCCCAACTGTCGCATGAAATCAAGCATCGGAGAAGAGCTTTTTATGCAAATCTGCAGACACACACACAGCTTCTGGTTCTGACCTTGGGGCTCATGGAGATGTTTACATGTTTATAGTGCATTTTAATTTAACCCTCAGTGAGCAGCAACCCATCAGCCAGAGCTGGGTCAATCGATACACAGATCCCCATTAAAATGTCCTGAAAAACCTACGAGCCCCCAGTATGGATTTTATTCCTTCTATGAAATGATTGACCAGGCCATTAGCCAAATTTGTGATATTTTTTGCCAGCATGCGTGTGACAAATGTGTTACAGACAGAGCCCTAAACTCACCCTGACCACGACCCAGAGTTGGGGGCGGGGCATCCCTTCGGGAGTTTTGGGATGCTGCGGCGAAGCATCCAGGGCCACGACTATGAATAACCTGACAGCTTCCTGGAGCAGAGCCATGAGGACCTCTAACAAAGCTCGCTGCCACACCCACAACAATGACAGGACCCTCAATCTGTCTATTGTCTTGTAAATGAAACGCACACATTTAAAAAAAAAAAGAGCGCATGCACAAGACCCGCTCGGGGCCACCTTCACTGAGGTCACGGTGGTTTCTTTTTAAAACAGTTTTTGGTGAAGAAAACGCACACATGCAGGGCCATGATGCAAATGTGCCCACTTTGGATGTAATCCACTGAATGATTGACGCGCCCATCAAGCTGAATGAACTGTTTAATACAGATTTAACAACTGAATTCTCCTCAACAAAGTGTCCCTGATGACCTCAGCGATGCACCGGACCCAAAAGAGATGCGCCAGGCATCCCGAACCTGCAGATTGCGTGTGTTGCAGCCGTTTATCAAATATGAAAGTAATTGATCTGTAAATATGCAGGAACGCGCTCTGTGCTGCTGTCCTCTGGCTGGAGCCATTTATCATTTGTCTGCTGTGTCTCAAACACGCCTGCGGCACTGAGGCGCTAATGGATTCAGCTGGGCATGGTTTTTTTTTTTTTTTGCTTCTCAGCTGAGTATTTCACAAAGCAGTACACTTCTCAATGAAAGAGTATTTGTCAACATGTACCACTGCTGTTGGGCCCAAAATGGCCTTTGTGGTGATAAAAAGGAAAAAGTTCCTGGTGAATGTTAGCTAGAAACAACAGAATGGATTGATCAGAGGTTTCTTTGTTCAATCTGATGACGTGACACAGGAGTCTCTCTGGTTTCCACCAGGTGGCTCCCCAAACTGGCTGCACAGGCTCAGCCTTCTGAAAAACTCCTCAGTTTCCCATTTAATTTCCTTTTTTCTCATTTGACCCAGCCTGTCATACAGTTTTTCTAGTTTATTGCAGTGAGAATTTCATTTTTCTCCTCATCTGTGGTTTTGTTTCATTTGTATGAATCACCTGTATCTATACATTAAAACACTGATTTATTTAAATATGCCTGCACCTTTACACTTGCCGCAAATCTGGATTTAATATTTTTGTTTTACTGTGTTGCATAATTTGCAAGTAAAAGTAACATAAACGGGCTTTAATACCTGGTATTGAGGACTTTAACCAAGTAAGCAGAGGTGATTTTTTTTTACCCAACATTTTTTTAAAAAAGAAACATTTTTGTCAGCCTCACTGATCTAATCACCAAGATCAAAAAAAACAATCCCTTGATCATTAATCATTATGCGATCGCATCAAGCAGCCCAGAGCTCTCAGCGGAGCTCCGGTGGAAATGTGTCACTTGAGAGATGAGTGGCCCCTTTGTTTGCGCGTAAGTCGCCCGAAACAAATAAGCAGGCTGGATATAGCTAATCTGTGAGAATATGCAAAGCTGCAGCAGAGTCGCAGCAGCCGCAGACTGAAGAATCGTTTATCAAATGAAGATTTGGAGTCTGATGCTGAAGATGAAGAAGACCTGAGGCACCTGGAAACATAAGGAAAGAGCTCTGGAGAAGGACTTTTTTGTGCGTCTAAAGTTGATCCTCGTCAGCTGATTATTTAATCTGACCAGGTAAGACAACGACCCCTATTCATCCATCCATGTCTCTATGTAATGAGGCCTTTTTTTGGTTCTCACAGAGCAACGACGCAGCCTCGACTAAAAGGATTAAATGTTAATTTAAACTTAATTTAAATCAAAACTGTGGAAATTGTTTTGAAGCTGCTGAAAAAGATTATTAAAATAATAATATTAATCTAATAAAACAAAAATGATTGGTTTGGTTAAAGTCTGAATAGAAACTGTTGACTTCACCGACCCACTCTGAGAAATTTAGACGCCATCTAGAGCCGTAAGCGTTCTTTCATGTAGTCCTGTAAATCAGATCAGCACGCAGTCTCCATCTTGTTTTGACAATCTGGGATGCAAATCAGCTGTTTCCTATGTGGTAGTTAAATGACTGTTTAAAAAAAATCACTAGTTTTGTTGCAGGGTGTCCAACGGGCTCCACTGAGGCCATGGCTGACGCTCCGGAAGGTTGTGGTCCCGCCGTGAGTTCGCTCTATTACAACCTGTGTGACCTGGCGACCGTGTGGGGCATCGGGGTCGAGGCCGTCGCTGCAGCCGGCGTGGTGACCTCCTTCGTTCTCTTCATCATCCTGGTGGCCTCTCTACCGTTTGGGACAGACCAGAAGCGGAAGGCCATGGCTGTCCTCCAGGCGGGGCTTCTGACCTTCACCCTCGGACTCTTCGGACTGACTTTTGCTTTTATTGTGGGTCGCTATTCCACTAGCTGCGCCGCGCGACGATTCCTCTTCGGAGTACTGTTTGCAGGCTGCTTGGCGTGCCTGATGATGCACGGGCTGTGGCTGCTCCTGCTGGGGCGCCTGAGGAGACCCAGGAGCTGGATGCTCTGCCTGGGTGCTCTGGCTGTCTGGCTGGTGGAGGTCATCATCAACACCGAGTGGCTGATCATCACCCTTGTCAGGGGCCCGGCGGGCAGCGTGGACACACCTGACTTTTCCTGCAGCATCGCCAACCTGGACTTTGTCATGTCCCTCATCTACGTCATGGTTCTGCTGCTGGCTGCGGTGCTAATGCCCTTCCCAGCTCTGGCGCACAAGCCGTGGCGCCAAGACGCAGCATTTATCCTGACGACGGGGGTCTCCAGCATGGTGATCTGGATCGCCTGGATTCTCATGTACGCCCACGGGAACCAGGTAGTGGGCAATCCGAGCTGGGACGACCCCACCCTGGCTGTGGCGGTGGTGACCAATGCCTGGGTCTTCCTCTTCTTCTACATCGTCCCAGAAATCTGCCTGCTGACCAAGGAGGACCCAGACCAGGAAGAGCCTCAGGACCTCGACCACGTTTACCCCCCCAGAAGCCTGGTTTACGACAGCGTCCGGAAGGAGGCCGAGGCAGCGCACCAGAACGTGTGCGCCGAGAACCGAGCCTTCTCTTTGGATGAACCCCCGGCAGGTACAGAGCGACGACCAGCGCAGCAATGTACATGAAAGCAGAAATACAATTCTGCACGTAGGTCCGGTTGGGACAGGTGTTCCCAGCACTGGAACTGGTTGTCAGCTGTTCTCGATTTGCATGTGTTTTCTTGAGTTTTATCCTTTGCATTTGTTTTCTTAAACAATTTGTTGTCATGGCCACCATACCTTAAACCCAACAGAAGCATGAAAGAGTCCCATATTGACCATTTCTTCGTGTCTCGACATCACAGCAGTCCTCTTTTCCTCACCAGTTCCCACCAAACCAGTCTCCCCCTACGGAGCGTACAACGGTCAGGTGCGCGGTTGCGTCTACCAGCCCACTGAAATCGCCCTGATTGCAAAGGGCCTGACGAAGGCAAGTGCACGTGTGCTGCTGAACGTTCCTGTGGCGTTTCTGGACCTGACACCTCTTCTTGTCTCTACAGATGGACCAGGACACAATGATCCCTCGGGCCAGAACCCCAACCACCCACCCAGGAAGTGGTGTCTCTCTGCCACGCCCAGGCGGGCCCCCGCCTACCTGAGCGGACAGGCAGCAGAGCGGGCACGTGAACCGGGAATCTGCAGTGCTTTTGTTTCTTTCTTTTTTGCAGTGCCCCTTCTCCTGGGTTTCCAGATGATTTTCTGTCCATATGAAGCAGATTTGCTTGTAGCTTGTGCACAGACTGGCAGATGTAAAGATCCATCCACATTCTGGTAAACATAATCAGGCTCACAGTGTAGGCAGGAGCCCTCTTTTCCTTCCACATTTCCGGGAACTTTAACCGCTAGGAATTTGTTTAGTTGGGTAAAAAAATAAAACTTCTGGTATTCTGGTAATCTGTATGGTTGGTTTTCTCACTGGGCCCTAAAGTTCCAGATGATTTATTTAAATTAATGACATTTTGGTGGAGTGGTAACACAGTCGGACCCACTGTGGGTTATGCTCCTGTATCTTTTTATAATCGCACTAACATTTCCTGGATTTGTCACAGCTTTGTTTCCACTTGTGTCCTACATTTAGCTCCACCAGCTGTTTAGCTTTTCCTCCACAGACTCGGTTGTTTTGAGTCACCAATTTCAGGTCCAGCTGAATTTCTTCCTGTGTAAATATGCCTGCACCTTGTTGGCTTCTCCTCCTCCCTTTTTTCCCCCCATTGCTTTCTTGCTAATTTTTAAAACCTACAAGCTGAAATGTACCAAGGTTCTTTTGAAAACGGACTTCTGCAGATCAGAGACCACAATGTTTGCAAAGCAATACTGGCTACTCGCTGCATTTAACACCAAAATGTGTCCCGAAGGGTCTGGGTGGACTGTGGGCTTGAACAACTGGGAGGCTCAAGTGTCACTGTAGCACAAACACACCCAAGCTTTTCCCCCTATTCGTATAGTTGATTCTGTAATAAAGTTTTAAAGCAAAAGGGAAGTGATTTTCTTCAACTTATTGCCTTAAGACAAAAGAAAGCTTCTAATCGATCCACCTTGAGATGAATTCATAACTCTTTAATTGAGGCTTCACTCACGCCAGCGCCTCCTGAAGGGGCCTTGGACCGTGAGCTCATTAAACCTGTGGTTTCTCTACTCCTGAGCAGCTGTCATGTGTCTCAGTCTGCTGAGTGCTTAGTTACATGTGATTAGTGTTTACCGGGACGACCGTGCACATCAGCACTGATTAGAGCTAAACCGCTTTTCAGGTTTCAACCATCACAGAGGACAAATGACTTACAAAAGACAAACTCTCATGTAAATGCAGCTACACGAGACAGTAACATGGTAGGATGTCCTTATCTAGCACCTTTTAGGATTCAACAAAGGGGAAGCTGCTGTGATGCACGATTGTTCACCTTTAATCACCACGCACGCCTGCAGAGCTTCGGCTGCCTAGCAGCAGGCTCCATCAGCCCTGCAGGAAACTGCCTACCGCCTGGAAATCACACATTCATGAAAGGAAGGGACGCCTTTCTCTCTCTGAGAGCAGACAGAAGAGCCAGAGCGTGCAAGTGACTGTGATTTGGTGAGGAAAAGATCAAGAGTGGCACCTTTCTCTGACAGGCAGCAGCTCCAATCATTCCCCTGGTGGTACCAACAGCTGTCATGTGCACATGGACGTGGTCGGTGTGTGTGTGTGTGACCGCCGGTGGCCGGGCTCGACTCAGGGGAGCCGGTCCTTCCAGTCAGGAGCAGCTGTCCGCGCCCCTGCGTTTCCTGGTCACCGTGGCAACGCTCGGTGAACAAACATGGATGAAAATAAAAGAGCAGAGAGAAGAACCTGGCTGATGTGACTGAAGAGATCACTTTAACTCATGTTTTCACAAGACATTTTTAAAAAGAAAACAAGAACACTAAAGGCTGCTTTAAACAGAAGCCTTGTTTTTGTTCATTCTTCTCAGGATTATAAAGGTAAAATGGCTGTGCCAAAGCTCCACATTTTAAAAAGGTGGATGTAAAGTATTGCAGAGGCTGAAACCTTTACAGTGGTAACTAAGGAAAATAAAGCATCAGTTTTTATGCTTTTTCTTTAAAAAAAAAAACCTGATACCTTGTAATAGATGTGGAATGTGAACAAGAAACACACAATTTTTAAAGCTGAATGAGTTGCAAAAATAATCTGACAAGATATTTACCAACTGGATAAGGAACTTTAAAAGACTCTTATTAACTTTAAAATGCTCTCAGTCAATAACTTTAGCTTTTTCTCAGGCGTTTTATTACATTAATTCAAATACACAAGCAGCTACTTGCCCGCCATCTAGCGGCCAAAGGTCGGTATTACCCTCAGATCTACTGTCACAGCTGTGTTCTGGGGCCTTTTTAAGCCTTTTTTAAAAACAGATTTAAAAATGCGCATACAAATTGACCGCAATATCTTTTGTACAACCAAGAATTACAGTCCATTTGTCGCATTTACTTTGAATGAAATACCCACCTCACACTGTGGTCCACAGAACACTGACGTTTGCTCTGTTCTTGACACGTTGCTGCACCAGGCCGGTTTTTTCAAGTCTTTTTTCTGATGTTTAAACTCACTACTGATGAAAAAGTCTCTGACATAAATGATCAGTGAAGGTCCATGAGTTTCTTGAGGTTAGCGGCCCTGGCTTCATGCTGCTCCTGCCTCTGTTTCTTCAGACAGCGGTAGGCCTGCACAGCTCGCTCCCTCTCCTCCTCCATCATCCTCTGTCGGGCCATGGACGGCTTGTTTGTGGAGGTCACGCTGTGACCCAGCAGGGAGTGGAGCAGCAGCGTCCCAGAATCCTTCTAGATGCCACAGACGGTGCAGAAGAGACACAGTCAAGCTTCTGACCGCGCATTAGGACCGCTGAATTAGCAGCTCACCTGAGATTTGACCTGGGCGTTCTTGGGTTTGCTGCTCAGAGATGGCGGGGCCAGCACGACTTCACCAAAGGGAACATCGTCTACGACACACACGGATTTAAAACGTCTTGGAAGCTTAGACCTCGGCGAGTTACTGGCTATTACGCAGGATTACAAATGGTTTCTAGGGGCTGAAATCTGCGTCTTACCTACGAACATCTGTTTCTCCAGTCTGGCCTCCTGGCGCTCATACTTTTTCTGCTGCAGCCTCTGCAGCTTGAACGAATCGTACCTGTGGGGGCAACAAGAAGGGGTAAACACACACCTGTTCGGCTCATCTGGATCAACACAGGCCATCTGAAGACTCACGTTTTCTTTTTCTCCGATTTACTCTTGCTGCTGGGCTTCTCGTCTCCATCCTGCTCGGGCTTTCTGTCCACTTGGTTCCTGGTGAGGAACAGGACGTGTTTGGTCTCGTTCTCCATTCGCCTCACGAAAGCCTTCTCGCTTTCTCGCCTTCCTCTTTGGAAGTGAGGAACAGGAATCTCTCCATCACACGGATCACCTGAGGGGACGACTGGAGAGACGCCAGTTAAACCCACACCCACGGAAAAGATGCAGGGGAATGGGAGAGGAGAGCTTTTCTCACCCTTTTTAGGCTTTTTGGGTTTGAGCAGTGCCTTTTTCATCCTGTCTTTGCTTTTCATTATTTCTCGGAGTTTAAACGGGATATGTTGCAGATGGTCCGGCTCGGCTTTCTTCGGTTTACCACGTCCTTTCAACGTTTGGCTGAATATTGGGGAAACAGTTTAGGAAGCACGTACAAGTAGGGAATAAATTGTAAATAATACAGCAACGCGCCTCCAGTTAAATAAAGTGATAAATGAGACGTTTAGGCCGATAAATCGCATTCAAGAGCTAAGCATTAAGCTGAGTGTTTTAGCTCGCTAGCAGCTAGCAGCACGTTTGCCTTACCTTGGACGTTTCCCAGTCCTGTTCGGTTGTTTTCCAGGTTCGCTTTGTTTTTTATCCTTCTTATTTTTCCCCATATTTCTACAACTTTCCTTCCGACATAACAAAACAAGCGTGCACGTGGATTGACGCGTTTAGCCTTTCACCTTTGAACTTTCCCCTGGACAGATCCTACGAAGAGGAGGAAGTGAAGAGATCTCACTCTGTCACTTACTTCGGAAACCAAAACCAAAGTGTCATTTGGGTCTATATTTTTGTCTTTCTATACTCGTGGTGTTCTTTTTATGTGGCTTTTAAATACATAAAAGACATTTATTACTATATTGCCAAAAATACACAAGTTTCCAAGTGTACACACAAAAAATACATATATACAGTATATAGCACACTTTGGGTCAAATAACGGCGGACATATTTTACCCACAAGATGGCGCTATTTTACCACTTTATCTTTTAAAACGATTAAACGGAAAATAGATTTTGGCCTGTTTTATTGAAATATTGAAGGTGATATTATTTTTCAATCTACCAATAAATGGTAGAAAAGACCATGAAAAATCAAAAAAAATCTTTTGTGAGTGAGTGAGGTTTAACAGTCTTCACACGACCTTTTGACCAAATATGCTCAGTACAGCGTCAAATGAGTTTTGTGTAACTAATGCAAAAGAGTGAACTTTCCCAAAGTCACAAAATTCCAGCTATCAAAACAGGCCATCAGAGAGTTTTTTTTCCAAAGACATTACTGCAATTTTAATATAAAATACTTTCTGTTTATTTCATATTGTTATATAAAGCTTTATGCCACTGGATGTTTTCCACTAGCCGTGTAGCGATGAAAAGTGTTAGAATTTGGACGCCCAGTACAACAATTCCAATTGTCCCAATCAGAGCCTGGTGCTGCTCGATCCACCGGGAGATTCCGCCGAGGCAGCCGCCCAGGTAGATGACGGTCTGAGCGGTGAACTCATCCAGCGCCTGGGCTCCAACACCACACAGAGAGTTCCACACTGTGCCGTTCTGCAACGGGTCGACGCAGCAGGATGCGGGAACGCCACAGGCCAGCACCCCAGGAGCAGAGCAGTTATAATATCTGAGGAAGAAAAACATTGGTGATCCGACAAGATGTCTAGAAAACTATCATGAAGATTAGGAACAGGATATGTGAGCTCGTCAGATCTCCACTTGCATGTTGAATTCCCAGTCACGGAAGTCATCCGCCCCACAGCACTGCAAATTGGTCTGGATCTCATCCACAATAAACCTCAGATCCAGATCATCCTGGTAGCGTGCCATGGCAGTTAACATCCCCGACCGAAGATACCCTCCAATCTGATCATGTATGGTGTAGGTCAAAATAGCGACCAGCACCTGAGCTGCAAGGAGCACCAGAACGACGGCTGAGAACACTTTGAGCAGGACACAGTTCTCTCTCAAGGCACCGACGCTGCCCAACAGGCAGAGCGCGGTCAGCGTGACTCCCAGGCTGACCAGAATCAGCATCGGGTCAGTGCCGATACTGCCGATCTTCTCCTGAGCAAAGGACTCTTTACTGATGAGGCCCCACATCCCCAGACCGAGAACCGCCAGGCCCAGAACCGTGAACGTCAAATTGCATAGAAACAGAAAGTACTTGAGGAAATAGTCAGTCAAAGAATATCTGCAGTGGGGTCGGGCACGTTTCGTGGAGGCAGAGCCGCTGTTGTAGTGTCCACGGTTCGGTCCATCTTGGTCTGGTTCAGTGGTGACGCTGCTGAGTTCTCCAGAATCTTCTGCTGAAGGGTCTGCCTTCGGAGACAAAGGAGGTAACTTTGAGTCAAGATGGATGCAGCTGAGTCATTTATCACACAGCACTAGTGACCAAGGCTGACCAGACTTCATTGTTTGAGGACGTCAGTGTGTGTATTAACCACCTGGAACACAAATGTTGTTTGGAGTTGTTTAACCTCATAAGAATATACAACACACATAAAACACATCAGAAACTTAAATGTGTCGACATGTGACACATTCATTGAGATTTTTCAATACAATTCCACCAGAATGAGAGGGGAGTCGCCATAGAAACAGAGAAAGCAGCATCAACGGGAAGCACCTGCAGCTCTTTATTTAGCTACATGTAAATGAGAAGAATGTGCTTTAATCTGATCTATTACAAGTAACAGAAAAAACAAAAGCTGCAGAAGCGAAACTCCTCCTGTCAGCATCTCTCAGTCTCAGCGGTGTCTTAAATTGCTCCTCCAGCACCTCCTCTCCTCATCCTCCAAAGCCTGAATCTGGCAGCAGTGAAGTCTCTTTCCAGGTTGATCGTCAGCACAGTGGCAACATGCTGGAGAGCCTCTGCACTCTCATCACTGCTCTCACATGTGAGGAGGCTGACTGGCTGCAGCTCTGAGCTCCTGTTGGATTCATCAGCCTGAGGCTTTCTCTTGACTTCATGTCCTCTTGTTGTTTCCAGGTGTGAGTGCTGTGACGGTGCTGACACAGAAGCCGCCTGTTGTGTCTCTGAGCACAGGAGAAACAGTCACCATGGACTGTAACCTGGGAACGGTTACTAACTACGCTGCTTCCTGGTATAAACAGGTTCCAGGAGGAGTTCCTCAGTATGTGCTGACCTGGGGATCTCGCTGGGGTGCAGTTAAATATGGTTCTGGTTTCTCATCTCCAAAATTCACGTCTACTCATCAGTCAGACTCAGATTATCGTTTGATCATCTCTAATGTGGAGGAGGGAGACTCAGCAGTCTATTACTGTCAAACATGGGACACCTCTGCTAACGAGGGTGTACCACAGTGTTTCAGACTGTGACAAAAACCTCCTCACTCAACACTTCTGCTTTCTGAATCACACTGACTGACAGTCAGCAATCATTACATCGTTACTTTAGTTTCTGCATATTGTTTTTATAAGTGTTCCTTCAAGCTGCACATTGAATAAGTTTAGCAATGTTAGGATTATTTTATGTCATTCACCTGCCCCACTGACGTGTTTATATCTGTATCAGCCGACTCATATCTGTGCTGTCATTTGACACCTCTTGGTGACAGATTAGTTCCTGCTTCCAAACCACCTTGTGAAGTCGGTCTTCATCCCACTCCCAAAGAAACCAGCAACAGGAGAAAGTGGCCAGTTCAGAACAGTCAGACTTATGAGACACCTCACACTTGATTCATCACAACCATCTTGATCAGCTTCAGAATCAATCTGAAACCAGAGATCAGTGAGGAGCCCTGCAGATTTACTGAGGACAAAGGTTCATCAGAGACAGCAGATGTTTAGGAGCTTTGATGGAAAGGTCGGAAGATGGACGACAAGACTCAACCTTGTGTTTCATTGATGATAGCTGCAGCTTTCAACACAGTAAAACACAGAGCAATAATCTGGAAGCTAAAGGGAGTAAATACAGATTTAAATTATTTGGAAACATATATAAAAACTCCAATAGGAATAGTATAAACATCTACAAAAAAGTAGATGAGAAAAGGTTTTCCACAATTATTACGGTGAACAAAAATAGATAGACAGATCATAAAAAAGACTGAAATATTCTGTCAAAATCTAAAATGAAAACTTAAAAACACACACATCCTTAAATAAATGAAAAATGACATAATGTTACAATAATAAATGATGGTTGAAGAAATAACTTGTTAGATAGTAGCTTTAGTCAGAAAACTACAGAAAGTCTATGTAAAATAGAATATTTCATCAAGAAAAAAAAATCAAAGTGGGAGGACTGACTGTTGGTGAAGCTGCAGATGGGAGCGAAGCTCCTCCTCCTGTCAGCAGCTCTCAGTCTCAGTGGTGTCTTAAATTGCTCCTCCAGCACCTCCTCTCCTCATCCTCCACAGCCTGAATCTGGCAGCAGTGAAGTCACTTTCCAGGTTGATCGTCAGCACAGTGGCAACATGCTGGAGAGCCTCTGCACTCTCATCACTGCTCTCACATGTGAGGAGGCTGACTGGCTGCAGCTCTGAGCTCCTGTTGGATTCATCAGCCTGAGGCTTTCTCTTGACTTCATGTCCTCTTGTTGTTTCCCAGGTGTGAGTGCTGTGACGGTGCTGACACAGAAGCCGCCTGTTGTGTCTCTGAGCACAGGAGAAACAGCCACCATGGACTGTAACCTGGGAACTGTTCAAAACTACGCTGCCTGGTATAAACAGGTTCCAGGAGGAGTTCCTCAGTTTGTGCTGAGCTGGCGACGTGACTGGAGTTCAGTTAGTTATGGTTTTGGTTTCTCGTCTCCAAAATTCACGTCTACTCATCAGTCAAACACAGATTATCGTTTGACCATCTCTAATGTGGAGGAGGGAGACTCAGCAGTCTATTACTGTCAAACATGGGACAACTCTGCTGACGAGTACGTATCACAGTGATTCAGACTGTGACAAAAACCTCCTCACTCAACACTTCTGCTTTTTGAGTTCACTGTTTGATGCAGTCAGTGTGTAAATTTACCAGCCATGACACAGGATTCTTCTCTCCCTGGTGAGCGGTGATGTACACAGATGATAGAGGCGGAACTCCTTCAATGTTTGATGCTGATTAAATGTACTAAAAATATCGAGTAATATATTTTTGTTCACCACACTGAGCATCTGAAAATGGCCTACTGATAAATCTGGAGTAAAATTGTCTGGAACCAAAGTGAACGCTTACCTTTGGTAGAAGGGGGCTGGTCTCACCCAGCGTGGTGTTGCTCTGGAACCACGGAAAGGAAAATGTTCTTGTCTTTAAAAATCTCCTCATTTTGTCAGCCATAAGGAGACGATTGCCTGACTCGCATTTGCCACAGCTGACGGAGGAGCATGTGAGCCGAGGTGGAGGAACTACGGCCTTCAGGCCAGGGCTGCTGGGAGGGCTGGGCTCTTTCCATCATGTGAGAGTCACAGTGAGGGGATTATGGCCACCGGAGCGCGGATGAGAAACGCTCAGAGGGAAACAAAGAACCTTTGACTTGTGCGTACACCCTTTGGTCAATATGTCTCTGTTTGATGTTTTATGCCAAAGATGAGAAAAACAAGTTTTTCAGAGCCAAAAACATAAAAACAAAATGCTCAAGAAAGGTTGTTATGCTTCCAGCTGACATCCAGATGTTTGTCTTTTTACTCCTCCAATAACAGACAAACACCATCATTATTACCAAGAATAACTGGATCGTGTTGATCCTTCTTTCTTTCATGACATCTTTAAGAACTTTTGTTAACAAAGCCAGAACTAAGGACACTCTGGTTCTTCCCAGGACCCTTCACTGAGGCCGACCCATCAGCGTGATCTTCGCCTCCTCATCCTGTGACAGCTAAAGGCTCTGCTGGTGCCAGGTTCTCCAGCCGTCCAGATGTTGAGCAGATTGGATTACGACAGGTTGGAGGAACGCTTCACTGGAGCCACATGACTTTATCAAACACCTCCTCTGGACATCGTCACATAAACCAGGAATTCCCACCACGCCCAGCACCTCCTGGAGGATCTGGGACTGGTGCTTTCCCTATGTGGGCGGGGCCGGTTGATGGAGAGGGCGGTTATAAAAGAACCATACTCGGCTGGTGTTTCCACAGCTGAGAGACCCGCCAGCACAGGAGGCACAGCTGGAAAGACCCCTGCATGAAGGAAAAGTGGAGCCAGAGTGGTGGGACTTGTGCTTGACCTGCTTGGACGGGAGAGGTTTTTTCTGACCTCGCTTCCTCTTCGGGTTAATTCCTTCGTTTGTTAGGCGAGTTGTCTGAGGATGAAGGGCTTTCCGCTCCTGCTCTGCCTCGTTGCGGCATGTGGAGCCCAGAAACCGTCAGGCTGGGACGCTAAAGGTCAGGAACCACGTGTGCTTTTCTGCAATCTCCAAATGTCGGAAACAATAAAAATGCCTGAGTTGGAAACCAGTTTGACGTCAACCAATCTCTGCCTCCAGGGGAACTGAGCAACAGCAGGACCTGTTCCAACCTGACCCAGGTGCTGGACAACTGGAAATTTGCCATCATAACCCAAGTGAAGAACCTGCTGGTCCATGACCACGCCTCCGTCCTCCCTGAATACAACAGGTGGGAACACACAGGGGTTTGGTGCGAACCGGGATACCCAAATGTGCGAAAAATAACGAAAGAAAGTCAGCAAAGGTTGTCTTAGAGAAATGATGGATTATGTAACGAACCCCACTGTCATCAGAGTGATTCATGAATGCTGCAGCCTGAGAGTGACGTCAGCTCAGAGAATCGGCCAATAGATCAGCAGAGTTGATTGTTAACCGCCTGGCAGATGTTTCCAGCTGTCGCTGGCTTTTTTCATGGCAGATCTTTTTTCTCAGTGCATTTGAGGTCAAAAATCAGCAGATTTAGTAATTTCAAGTTTCCACATCCACATCTTTTGTTCCAGCTGCTATCCTGATGTCCTCTGACTGGGCTGCTGTGGTTGGACAGAATTCCATTGAAGTTAGATTGCTTCCTACATTCTTCCACATCCAGCCAGCTCAACTTGACAACCAGTTCTTTTTTTTCTCTGGAATCTTCTTAAATCTTCCAGGATCCGGCCCCTGTCCGATGCCGTGGGGGACCTCTACAGGCAGTTCAACGCGCTGAAAGACGACCTGGCCAAGCTCACGTCCAGGTTTGACGGCGTGGAGGCTTTTGTGGACGACCTCAGACAGGGCAGACTGAGCCTGCGGCAGCGACCCGCGCCCATGGGCCTGAGGTCTGCGCTGCGAGCACAGATGAGGGCTCCTGTCAGAGGGGCCATGAAGAGACCAGGACTCATCACAAGGAGGAGGAACCCACAGAGACAACAAACACTCAATGAAGACATTTAGAATATACTTGGGGTCTCTTCTCACTTTCAATTTTACATTTAGGGTTGTGGTGATGTGTAAGGCGACAAGTGCAAACCAACCCTATTTTTGGATGCCTCATGCGTATGGACAAACATCCTGATCATCAAATGCAAATGATTCATGTACATTTGTGAATTTTAGGAAGAAAAGCAAAAAAACACACGAAGGTAGAATCTGTCAACACTCGGTTTTTAGTCCATTTCATTGTAAGAAGACATAAACGCCAATTCATGTCAGAAACAACAATTTGCTTGTGTAATTTAGAAACTGTAAAAAGCTTTTTCTATGTCTGTTCATTTTACACGGACATGTTCAATGAACATTTCAAAATAAATTATTTATTCTGCAAACAAAATATTAGGATTGAAAATGTGACTTTGACTTCCACTGGACAAAGACAGACTGGCAAGAGCAGGAATTTAAGTTTGCGCTAAATATTAAAGAAACTGCTACCATGTTTGTGGGATTGTTTTACAACATATAGTTAAACTATTGATGATAACACAGGAGACATTTAGATGTGTGAACAAATGACACGTTCATTGGCATTTTTGAATACAGGATGTAGACCTCCAGGGAGAGCAGTGTGTCGCTGTAGAAAACAAAGAAAGCAAAGAAACCATGATCAGGAAGCACCTGTAGCTCTGATTGCCTTTATTTAGCTTCATGTAAATAAGAAGAGCATGCTTCAAAATGATCTAAAACAAGTAAATGACAAGATAAAAGCTGCAGATCAAAGTGTTAAGCTCCTCCTCCTGTCAGTGGCTCTCAGTCCAGCGGGAACCTGGGAACTGTTACCAACCACGCTGCTGCCTGGTATAAACAGGTTCCAGGAGGAGTTCCTCAGTTTGTGCTGAGCTGGTATCACAGCTGGAGTTCAGTTACCTATGGTTCTGGTTTCTCGTCTCCAAAATTCACGTCTACTCATCAGTCAACCTCAGATTATCGTTTGATCATCTCTAATGTGGAGGAGGGAGACTCAGCAGTCTATTACTGTGGCACATGGGACGACTCTGCTAGCGAGTACGTACCACAGTGATTCAGACTGTGACAAAAACCTCCTCACTCAACACTTCTGCTTTCTGAATCACACTGACTGACAGTCAGCAAACAGTCGTGACATTCTTGAGTTCCTGCAAATATTATTTTAAAATGTTCCTTCAAGTTGCACGTTTATTAACTTCATCAAGGTTAGAATTATTTTTATGTCGCTCACCTGCCACACTGACGTGTTTATATCTGTATCAGCTGACTCATATCTGTGCTGTCATTTGACACCTCTTGGTGACAGATTAGTTCCTGCTTCCAAACCACCATTGTGAAGTCGGTCTTCATCCCACTCCCAAAGAAACCAGCAACAGGAGAAAGTGGCCAGTTCAGAACAGTCAGACTTATGAGCCACCTCACA
>CAAE01014593.1:775058-791672 GCA_000180735.1 Tetraodon nigroviridis
TTGTGTTTTTATAACTTTTCAAATTAGCTGATGTTGACACTAAAAACAGAAATGTTGAGTGAGGAGGTTTTTGTCACAGTCTGAATCACTGTGATACCTCCTCCTTAGCAGAGTTGTCCCATGTAGTGACAGTAATAGACTGCTGAGTCTCCCTCCTCCACATTAGAGATGGTCAAACGATAATCTGATTTTGACTGATGAGTAGACGTGAATTTTGGAGACGAGAAACCAGAACCATAACTAACTGAACTTGACCCGTCACGCCAGGTCAGCACAAACTGAGGAACTCCTCCTGGAACCTGTTTATACCAGGAAGCGAGAACCACTGTTGGTAACAGTTCCCAGGTTACAGTCCATGGTGACTGTTTCTCCTGTGCTCAGAGACACAACAGGCGGCTTCTGTGTCAGCACCGTCACAGCACTCACACCTGGAAACAACAAGAGGACATGAAGTCAAGAGAAAGCCTCAGGCTGATGAATCCAACAGGAGCTCAGAGCTGCAGCCAGTCAGCCTCCTCACATGTGAGAGCAGTGATGAGAGTGCAGAGGCTCTCCAGCATGTTGCCACTGTGCTGACGATCAACCTGGAAAGAGACTTCACTGCTCGCCAGATTCAGGCTTTGGAGGATGAGGAGAGGAGGTGCTGGAGGAGCAATTTAAGACACCGCTGAGACTGAGAGCCGCTGACAGGAGGAGGAGCTTCGCTCCCATCTGCAGCTTCACCAACAGTCAGTCCTCCCACTTTGATTTTTTTTTCTTGATGAAATATTCTATTTTACATAGACTTTCTGTAGTTTCCTGACTAAAGCTACTATCTAACAAGTTATTTCTTCAACCATCATTTATTATTGTAACATTATGTCATTTTTCATTTATTTAAGGATGTGTGTGTTTTTAAGTTTCCGTTTTAGATTTTGACAGAATATTTCAGTCTCTTTTATGATCTGTCTATCTATTTTTGTTCACCGTAATAATTGTGGAAAACCTTTTCTTATCTCTTTTTTGTAGAGTTTATACTATTCCTATTGGAGTTTTTATATTTGTTTATAAATCATTTCCATAAATGTTAACTCCCTTTAGCTTCCAGATTACTGCTCTGTGTTTTACTGTGTTGAAAGCTGCAGCTATCATGAATGAAACACAAGGTTGAGTCTTGTCGTCCATCTTCTGACCTTTCCATCAAAGCTCCTAAACATCTGCTGTCTTTGATGAACCTTTGTCCTCAGTAAATCTGCAGGGCTCCTCACTGATCTCTGGTTTCAGATTGATTCTGAAGCTGATCAAGATGGTTGTGATGAATCAAGTGTGAGGTGCCTCATTAGTCTGACTGTTCTGAACTGGCCACTTTCTCCTGTTGCTGGTTTCTTTGGGAGTGGGATGAAGACCGACTTCACAAGGTGGTTTGGAAGCAGGAACTAATCTGTCACCAAGAGGTGTCAAATGACAGCACAGATAGGAGTCAGGTGATACAGATATGAACATGTCAGTGTGGCAGGTGAACGACATAAAAACTTTACTAAATTTTCAAAAGTGTATTAAATGTGCAGCTTGAAGGAACATTTCTAAAAAATATTTACAGGAACAAGAAGAGGTAACGACTCTTTGCTGACTGTCAGTCAGTGTGATTCAGAAAGCAGAAGTGTTGAGTGAGGAGGTTTTTGTCACAGTCTGAATCACTGTGATACGTCCTCTTCAACAGAGCCGTCCCATGTTTGACAGTAATAAACTGCTGAGTCTCCCTCCTCTAAGTTAGAGATGATCAAACGATAATCTGATTTTGACTGATGAGTAGTCGTGAACTTTGGAGACGAGAAACCAGAACCATAACCAACTGAACTCCAGTCATATGCCCAGCTCAGCACTTTCTGAGGAACTCCTCCTGGAACCTGTTTAAACCAGCGAGCATAACCAGTCAACAGTTCCCAGGTTACAGTCCATGGTGACTGTTTCTCCTGTGCTCAGAGACACAACAGGCGGCTTCTGTGTCAGCACCGTCACAGCACTCACACCTGGGAAACAACAAGAGGACATGAAGTCAAGAGAAAGCCTCAGGCTGATGAATCCAACAGGAGCTCAGAGCTGCAGCCAGTCAGCCTCCTCACATGTGAGAGCAGTGATGAGAGTGCAGAGGCTCTCCAGCATGTTGCCACTGTGCTGATGATCAACCTGGAAAGAGACTTCACTGCTGCCAGATTCAGGCTTTGGAGGATGAGGAGAGGAGGTGCTGGAGGAGCAATTTAAGACACCACTGAGACTGAGAGCTGCTGACAGGAGGAGGAGCTTTGTCTCCATCTGCAGCTTTTGTCCCACGTATAATTTTAGCAAGAACAAAGTTTATATTTGCATCAAGTTGAAATCAAGACAATCAGCTGCAGGTGTTTGCTACCAATGGAGGAGCTTACTTGTGCTTAAACTCAAGAAGCTGCTCTGTTTCTATAGTGATGCAATACTCCCCCCTTGTGGACTCAATATTTAAACCTTCTAATTGAACTAAGTGTAATTTGTGTGTTACACATTCAAAATGTTGTTCGTTTTATGCTCTTTTAACCTTTCTAAAGAGAAGTATATAAATAATAACAGACGGTCAAACCTATACAGTTTGGCTCACACAATCATGTTGTCATTTTCTATTTGTCTACTAGATTTTTTTTTTTTACTTTCTTCTTCGCTTCCGGACGATCACTGTCTTTTCTAAACTTTACTCGCTTGATTTTTCTCTTGTTACATAAAATTACAAATATTTTATTCATGTATCAATACTTATAAACATGCGTGACTTACTTAATTATAATATTCATTGTGATTAAAAAAAAGGATAGAGTTACTGGTCAGGTGTGATCAATAATACTCAGATTTTACACTATTCCAATCATGTTTATTTCTATATAGTAATAGATCAATCAGTAAAATTTCAAAATTTAATTCTAGCCTCATTTAGATCTCCCCATTTTGTTGCTATGGTAACAACGCATTTAGCATTTACACACGCGATCAGCTGCCAGCAAGATAGTTGTTGAGTATTACGAAGCAAAGTTTTTTTAAAATTCCTTTTCAACATAAAGTAAAGAGATGCAATTCCTCGCCTGCGCTCTTTATTCTGAAATTACCAAACGGAAGTACTCTTATCATTTACGTCGCTTAACTCTGCTGCAAAATGTTGCTTCTTCTCTTGGCACCAAAGCCGAAATCCAACTGCGCACCGCAGCCCGACGCAGCTCGGTGACTCCGACCGGGTTCTAGTCGGAGAGGAAGCGTCCCGGATGCACCATGGGACAATCGGCAGCCGCACAGTCGTCGTGACGGCCGCGCAAACCGGAGATCGTCAGACGTTGTAGCCTCTCCCGTTCCACCTATGCGACATTTGATGACAACCTTTAGAGATTCTGTCTCCAAAGGATCTCAGTAACAAATGTGCTAAAATGTCAGCGTGTGTCTCCGATGGTCGAGTCGAAGGTGGTGCGGGATTTTCAGCGAGGCTCAAGTCCGATGGAATAAAATGCTGCGCATCTCCCGCTGCACCGCAGCTCATCTGAAGTCAGATCGTGCCTGAGTCGGGAATTTTTGCTTGACCTGTTATTGTCTTCAGCAGCGTTGGAGGATGCGCTTTGACCCCCACGTCATCATCATCATGTCTTCAGCGTTTTTTCAACCCCAGCTTTGCCTTCAGCTCCCATTTCGACACAGGTAAGGGCTACTGACGTCACCCAACCTGTGCTCTCCAGGCCTGATCGCCACCATCACCATCATCATCCTCGAAGGTGCAGCTTCACGGATGCTGCGTGTGGGCTCTCAGAGCCGGTTGTGGAAATGCGTGGATTCTGCAGCGTCCTCCACAGCGTGTTTACGTGGAGGGGGTCCGGAAGAGGTGCTCATGCTCGGGCTGTTGTTTTGGAGAAAACGATGCTTCCGATAGAAGCAGTTCAGAGGTGATGTTTCCTGTTTTCAGGTGTGTGGGGGATTGGTTGAGCTGATGCTCAAGGATGGGAGGAGGCCTGTCAGAGTGATCTACAGCTGGCCTTCTGACATCACCTCGTCGGTGATGCTTTTCTGAGTAATTGGACTGAGGATCAATATTGTCTAGGCGCTGAAAGAGGCGTGTGAGGAGGAACCAATCACACGACCAACAGTTAACAGATAAAATCCTTTAGTCACTGAGCCGTAGCTGCAGCATTCACGAAGAAGCAGAGTGATGGTTGCTCATTTTATGGTTTTCTGTAAAAGAAGCAACCACAGATGCACCTTTGAAGAATTCCCGGCTGCGTCGGAACCTCGTGAGGAGGCCCGTGTGTGAGGTTACACACGGGCCTTCTCATGAGGCGGGTGTAGCGCCAACGACAACCGCAGCCGACTGCTGCTTCAGCACCAAGGAGAGCTCTCCTGTTACCGCGGGCGTGCAGGCGTTCTCCTCAGATGGACCTGGACGTCAGCGTCCCCACATCAGTCAGCGCAGTGGGAGGCTCGTCTTTCATCAGTCTCCTCCAACGCAGATGCGCAAACGTCACACACGCATTGGACCTGTTTTTGCACGTTGTGTCAAGTGGAACCGGACCAGAGCAGTGCCAGGTGCAGCGGGAAGGTCCACGTGCCGCTGCGCCCATGTGCATGTAGGTGCAGGCTACAGTCTAGATGTCAAAAAAGATGCTCTGTTGCACGTGAGCGAGCCCCGCCCACCGACCGGGTCAGGACCAGTCAGTTAGGGTTGACTGTTACATTATTCAGCCCTGCATGTGTAACACAAAGCACTTTAGTTACATAAGATTTCCTCTGGGGAGCAGGAATGAAGTGGATTTGAGCAGTCAGGGGCAACATCCATGTCTGCTCGGTGGGCTCCTTGTGGCTTGATGTAGGTTTTCCTGAATGTGTGTGGTGTGTGAGAGAGAGAGAGAGAGAAAGAGAGAGAGTGAGAGAGAGGAGATGGTTTAATACTTTAAAAAGCCTTGCATGCAGTATTTAAATGAGCTCTAAAGATAACTAGTGAATTTCATTGTGGAGGCCACTTAGCGACTTAGCCTGCCATGCTAAAGGCGCCTGGGCGCGCTCGCTGTGACGTCAGCTGGTGGTGCTGAAAGGACGAACATACACATCCAAGTGTGTACGACAGGATTGAAGATAGGTGTGTGCTCAGTAACATGCTTGTATCCATCTTACACACACATGCAAAAGCATCTACACCTCAGATTTTACGCACACACACACACACACACACGCAAACACACACAGAGCACCTTTGTCTGCATCATGAGACCTGTCCAAAAATGCCGTTACAAGCACATAATTCTGTCTGAATACTTTCTGCACGAGCATCTAATTTGTTGCCCATCATGCGGAGACCAAACACACGAGGTCCAAATCAGTCTGGGCACGATGTGCCTGTGTCTACGTGTGGACGACAGACAAATCAGGTGACGCTGGATCACCTGAGTGTTGTGCTGGCTCAACGTGTTCTCACTGCTGAATAGTTTGGTCACAACAGCGTCACACCTCTCCCAGTTCCAGCCCCCGCCATTAAACCCGGAACCACTGAAATATCCTAGAAGGATATTTGCGTACTTTTATAAGCTTCCCTCTAATTAATTGGAGAGGATCAACATATTTTCACTCCATCTTGCCTGTTTGGGAGCAGCGTGGTCAACCGGGAACAGCTTTGGCTCCTGTTTCAACAGATTTCCTTCAAAATCGGAGCTGCGGCAGAATCCGATGGAGGCTTGTGGCCCTGCTGGAGTCTCCGGGTGGATAATTAGGTGGTTGGATTGGAAAAATGACAAATGAATGGCACGGCCTTACAACCTGAGATTTGAAACATTCCTTTTCCTGGCTGGCAGTGGGGGGTGGGGGGGGGTGTGGGGGTTGTGATGCAGATTCCTGGTGGGACTCTGGGCCTGTCACTCCTAGTTAATGACAGTAATCGTGGCCACCTCTGCGGACCAGCACATCCCTGCACCATCTGCAGTCGTTCACAGAGAGCAGAGGATGGAAACGTGGGAGGACATCTACCCCTGCCATTAATCCCCTCATGCTGCCCCCCCCCCAAGCACCATGTGTGTGTTTCTCCTTATTTTTAGCCCTCTGTCATCATATCTGATACCTCTCTGCCCTGCACTTCAGCACCATATTTCCAGTCATTTGCGGCCTTTAAAGAACCTGACGCGTCTGTGGTGTCTTTCCTCTGCGGCTGCTAACCTTTTCACGACCAAATCTGGCAACCCTGCTCACCAAAACTCAGGTTGGCAAAAACGAGACAGCTCCCCGGCCCCGTCCTCTTGGGTTAAATTTGAAACGCATAGCTTGTTTCAGCAGCTACAGCAGGATCCACTCACCCAGAGCTCAGATTTTAGCAAGCAGAAATAAAAACGCCTGGTTTAAAGGGATAGTGATCAGTTCCAGAAATCCGGTAATGCATTTTAACAATGAGATATGACTAAAGGAGAGACAGGAGCTCCTTTTTCAGAGGTTCTGCATCAGCGACGAAGCAAATCGACCATTAAGTGCTCGGTAATTGTGGTGGAGTCACTGAACCATCTGTTGGGTAAATACTGAGAGCTGTAAATGTTAAAAAGACTTGAGGGGATAATCTCCAGAGAGACAGAGAGACAGACAGACAGACAGACAGACAGACGTGTCCCCTTTAATGAGAATGGAAATTGGGGGGTTTTGTTTTACGTGGCTGTGGGGATGCGAGCTCGAGGGAGAGAGTCATTATTTGTGTTGTTTTGGGCTTGGTGCACAGATCTATTATTAAATCTGCAGCAGTCCACCTCCCGGCGCTGATTATATGGAGACGAATAGATGGAAGACTAATGAGAATTTTTTTTTTGATCACCCATGTGTGTACAAATTCTGTTTATCTTATCATTTCCTGTATGACTCTGCAGTTCGCCACCTGATCTCTGTCTTTGTAAACGCAAACGTGCTTTGGCATTGCAGATGGGGCCCCCCTGAGTGAGCTGTCATGGCCTTCCTCCCTGGCAGTGGTGGCCGTCTCCTTTTCTGGCCTCTTCACCTTCATCTTCCTCATGCTGGCCTGCCTCTGCTGCAAGAAGGGCGAGATTGGCTTCAAGGTGAGCTCTCTGCTCCCCCTTCTGGAGGGGACGAGAAGTGCAGAAGAGGCAACATGGATCCTTTTTACTTTACTTATTTTTGACTTGTGAACCTTGTTTTGCAGCTAAGAAGCTCAAACTTGGTTTGATTTATTTAAAATTTGTTTAAAAATTAATTTAAAAAAAAGCAAAAAGCCAAAATACTATACTATTATCCTCCATTTTTTGAATTTTTAAAAATAATCTGCAGTCCAAAATCACATTCTATTTGCTAATCTGCTAACACAACAGTACTGGTTTACATTTATGGCTGTTTAAATGTCAGACTATGCCAGCTAAGTGCTCCAACCTTGAGCGTAAAGTTTTTAAGGATGAATAAACGGAGAAACAATGTCTTGGTGTTACTCTCATTTTGTAAGCGGTCGTCACACCAGGACTGGTAGTTTTTCACTCTCTCCTCTTTCGTGAGGCGTGTGTTTGTGCTGGAATGCACAAGTCGCCCTGCTGCATCAGCCAAGAACGAAACTAAATAAATAAAAGCCTCATTATTTCTCTCCATCCTTGCACTCCTATTGGAGCATGCAGCGTGGAGCTCCTGTAGGTGCTCTCTGAACGGAGGACTCTGGGGCTCTTTACAGCAGTAAGTCACAACCGGGCGCTCGGCTCCACGCTCTGAGGGAGAGCAGCAGATGGTCCTCCTGAATGAGAAAGACGCATCCTTTATTGTTCTGTCTAGATTTTTAGACGCACACACTCTCTGCAGTTTCGACTTCCGAACACATTCGTGGTAAAAACTGATACTGCAGATATCTGACACTTGAGGGTCTCAGCAACCCTTTAGATCCAACCTGACCCGTCTCGACCACATGAAGCCTGATGCATCAGGCAGAAATGCCTCAACACCCGTGTGTTACCACATATATCTGGTAATTACTAGCTGGTTTTCAAAATAACACCTTTAGCCTAGGAAAACCGGTCGTTCAAGTGGCACAACTGTTATTTCTGCTCTCTTTCTTTTAAAAGTGCAACTTTAGGAGCAGCTCCTAACATTCTGTGTGTGTGCCTGAGATGTGACAGTGATGTAAAACCCTGTGAAACTATTAGGGGAGAGCAAGGACACTGCAGTGGAGCAGGGAGCAGCAGAAAGAACAGCAGCGGAGACGGCGATTAACGTGGGGTAGACTGGTTCTTTTACACTCTCTCTTTCTGCTTTAGTAGGCAGGAGAGAATGAACCTGCTGTACAAGGGATTTTTTCTGCAGAGGTAGACGATATATTTCTCCAGACACAGGGTTTTAATTTCATCCATATTATGCAGCTGATTTTCTTTGAATATACGTTTTTATTGTTGTTGCTCTAAACATTTTGAGCACATTATGTTTAGAACTTTCAGAACTTTTTACTTTTAGAAACCTGTTTAGGAAGAATATCGAGCCTTTATTTAAAGGCGACATCTTTAGGTTTTTCCATGTAGAAGAATAAAAGTCTTTGTGACAGCTTGGATATATGCAGATTGTGCCCGCCTCCCCCCATTTTAATGACTCACACAATTCAGCAGAGAATGTGTGTGTGTGTAAATCTGTGCGGGGAGGCCTTGGTGGGCTCGTTTCAGAGATCCAAGAGCCCATCTCTGACTAATCTCTGTATTCATCTCTGCACCAGGAGTTTGACAACACTGAGGGAGAGGAGTACCAGGCAGAAGTGTCCGTCCTGGCCTCGCCTGCCTCCCAGAACGGCCCCGAGGTCTATGTCCTTCCCCTCACGGAGGTCTCCCTGCCCGTCTCCAAACAACCTGGCAGATCCAGTAAGAAATCTCAGACGTTGCCTCCAAATGAGACCTGCTTTTATTTGAAAAACTGCTTTTTTATGTTTCCCTGCCGCCTGTTTGCTGCTGCACACCTTCACACCCGCAAACACCGAAATGGATCGGCTGTATGTGAAAACAGTCGGCCAGCAGTCCCGTTCAGTCCTGCACCTGCAACGCCATCAGTGGCTTTTGTTCCTGTCATCGTTTCATCTGAATTCAAACACATTTGCATTCTCGAGCCTTCCCAACCAGGAACGCAGCAGGTCTGACATCCAGCCAGCTAAAATCTGTGTCTCACTTCAAACCGTCCTGGATGCACAAAATGCCTCCCTGCATGAGTCACGGGCTGTCAGCGCTGCGCTCTGCCTCGCCAGAAGGGAGGTGAGACGGGGCTCAGCTCCCTCGGATGTCAGCCTCCGCCGGCGATTGGACAGCCCGGCCTTGTGTACCCAGCCAATCGCTAGCTTTCCTTCCGTACTCCATGGCTACAGCTGTGTGATTGGCCCAGGTGTTGCAGGGCGATAAATGGGGGACCGTGTTGGGTTTTAATGGAGTCAGGCAGCGACAGGGGTGACGCTTGTTAGCATAATAACGAGTAGTATGGAAATCTGAAAGAATTCACAATCACTTGTACGTTCAACGGTGGCGGTAATGACGCACGTATCGATACCCCCGACGCGAGCAAACATCTACTATCACACTGGCAGTGAACGCAACACACAATGTTTGCAGTCACTCCGACAGTCCTGCTTTTCAGCTTCGGCTCCATTTTTTATTCACGGGGCCAAGAGGTCGAGTTGAGCGTACGCGTGTGCCTTTCAGGAATGCACACTGACGCTCGCACATTCTGCAGTTGGAATAAAATTATGTTAACGTTGAAGAAACCTGAATTGTGCTGGAGACTCGGAGGGGTGTGGCTGAGAAAGTTGAAGTCTGTTATCGCTGCGGCAACCTTTGCCCTGCGTTCCACCGGAGAATAGGCCTTGTGTGTTTGGTGAACCGGGTACCAGGGGATGCAGCCTCAGCGAATCAGCCGGTAAAACAATGGCCCCAATTTAGCTGGGCAGTGGGTGAGCATACGGCCGGGAAAAACGTCCAAAGAACGCATCAGTGGAGGACTGGTATTATGGGCCGAATACAGTGAAGGGTCTGTGACAGGCTGAGGAGAGACAGGGGAAGGGTGGTGGCACCAAGATCTAAGAGTGGGGAGGGGGAGGCTTGAGATAAGGGTGGTTCGAATGTATGACAGAGGTCTTTTTCTGTGTGCGACAGAACCGTGTTTGTGTCCTGTCTGCCTGAGGAATGCTGCTGTCCTGGGTGACAGGGGGGCATTGTGTAGCCCTTATGTCACGACTGGGTGTCTCGAAGCTGCACTCAGCGCTGAGGCGTCAAATGGTACGCTACCAACGGGCGTGAAGGATCAGGAGATGAGCTCCAGAAACGTTCCCCTGGTTCAAAAGTGGGTTTCTGTACGGCTTGGCAGCTTTAAAGCAAAGGAACTGAGGACTTGGGTTTGCCGGACAGCTGGAGGGCTCAAGCCGAGGGCAGTATGTGTGTCCGCGTGTGTCCCAGTTGTGGGAAGAGCTCGGCGGAGACGGTCGGAGGCAGCGTGGTGAGCTTGTTCAGCTGCGTGAGGGCTCAGGGGGTTAAATCCTGCCGCGGCTCTCGCACACACACCACTGCGACCGTGGGCTCTTTCTCACACGCACACAATGAGGCTAAGACGCCTGGGGTTAGGGCTGGGACCACGGCCACTTGGTTCTCACACTCGGAACTTGTATTTCATCCCGCGCTGGGATGCGTTCTTAGTCTCCTCCCTGGAGCTCAGAGTGGCTGGCTGCTCCACGGAACTTTTAGAACCTCACAATCAACCTAAAATATGAGGATTCACACAGGTACTAGTTTTTAACAGCTTCTACCCATGTTTGTTTTCCTGTAAAATACTTTTCCCTGTTTAAGCTCCCCATTTTTGCTCACCGTGGGGAAAATGTGGGGAGATTCCTTTCAACAGTCTTCTCTCTCTTCTAAGTGTTGTATGTCTCTCTCACTGCTCCATTTCAGTCCAGCTGCTGAAATCGTCAGACCTTGGCCGTCACAGTCTGCTGTATCTGAAGGAGATTGGCCATGGATGGTTTGGAAAGGTAGCCGATATTTCTTTGTCGCTTTTTCCACGCAATTTTACTGTGCAAAACTACAGTTTTCCAAGATTGTAGGAACTGACACTAATCTCTGTGTCTACTAGGTCCTGCTGGGTGAGGTCAGCGCTGGTCTCAGTACCACCCAGGTGGTAGTTAAAGAGCTTAAGGCTAGTGCCAGCGTCCAGGATCAGATGCAGTTCTTGGAGGAGGTGCAACCATACCGGTTTGTTCCCCAACGGCTACAAAGCTCCAACAACCCTAAAAATGCCTAAAAATCAAGATTACCAAAAGCTAAATTGTAGCTGTCTTCTTTTGCTGCCTCCAGGACCCTTCAGCACCCTGCTCTTCTGCAGTGTTTGGCGCAGTGCTCAGAGGTCACTCCGTATCTACTGGTCATGGAGTTTTGCCCACTGGTATGGCCAAATTCTTTTCTTGCTCTCTTTTGAATGATGTCCTCCCTCTTTTATTGGCTTTTGTTGACTGAAAAACAGCCAGAACAACCTGTCCCTACTTCTCTCAGGGCGACGCAAAGAGCTACCTGCACAGCTGTCGACAGGCTGACTCCCAGGCCCCCGACCCGTTGCTCCTGCAGCGAATGGCGTGTGACATAGCCTCGGGGCTTCTGCACCTCCACAAAAACAACTTCGTTCACAGGTGAGCTCGGTCAGTTAGCTTTGTGCTGGTCGCCTTCGCCTGTCCTCCGGAAAGGAAAGAATATCCATCCGAATTTTCAGTGTTCCCCTTGCTGGATTCTCCCTGCAACAACATCCTGGTGCTGCCTGAGTCACTTTCACAAACTCCAGCATCAGTGATTTTGTTGCGGGGGGCAAACTCCTCTCACAACTAAAAGGCGGCTTCCAGACAAAAGACTTTCTCAAGAGGTAAAATAAAAATAAATTAATAAACAAACTGAAACTTGTTGCAACAGCTTCAGGGCCTTAAATGAAAAAAAAAACAAAATAGGTATTTATTAAAACAACTGTTTTTTTGACAGCGACCTGGCATTGCGGAACTGTCTGCTAACTTCAGATATGTCAGTGAAGATCGGAGACTACGGCCTCTCTCACAGCCGATTCAAGGTCAGACATGCGATAAAGTCAATTATGTTTTCATCGTATGTCGGAGCCAGTGCTCAAACGCCAGCCTTGTTGTTTCTGTTGCGCAGGACGACTATTATGTAACACAGGACCAGATCTGGGTGCCTCTGCGCTGGATCGCACCCGAGCTCATAGACGAGGTCCATGGAAACCTGCTAATTGTTGACCAGACAAAATCCAGCAACATATGGTGAGATATTTGAGGTTGCTTCAATTCCAAATTTTAGTTTTTTGTTAGTTTTTTTTTTTCGGAAAGGGTTAAGATTCAATATTGGTGTGACTGTAGCCTAGGGAGGGGTGAAAATGAAGTGAAGTGAAGAAAAGAGTGTGGTCTGTGCCTGCTTCAGGTCTTTAGGGGTGACTCTGTGGGAGCTGTTGGAGTTGGGAGGGCAGCCATACAGACACTACTCTGACAGACAAGTCTTGACATATGCAGTGAAGGAACAGCAGCTCAAACTGCCGAAACCACAGCTCCATTTCTCCATGGACGAGCGCTGGTAAGAAACAAACTCAGCAGGACAAACACATCTGACATACAAGACGAGCACTTTTCCCTTCTGGCACCACACAAGTTCACGCTAGGAATGTTTGTCTCGCTAGTGAGAACAAGCGGTCAATTTTTTCCCGCTACATTTTACAATCTTCTGCGGAAGACTTGGTGCTTTCAAGTTACCTCGTCCATCTAAACGTGGGAAACCAGCCAAACAATGTTTGTGCTGCAGTTATGTCTTTGCCTAGATTGATTTTCACTATATTAAATGCACTCCGTAGCAACAAAGCACAACAAATAGGCTTGTGTGCATGTTGTGGAGCTCTTTGCATTGTCTCCAAATTATTTTTGCACAGCCTGAGCACAAATTTAACTTTACACATTTCTAACCCTATTCTTAGTTATATTCTAAATTCAAAGCGTTCCCTCAAACCTAAGTCTTTACTTATAATTTTATGGACACAGTTACAAAGCCGAAAACACAGATGCTGACCTGCCTTTGACCACATTTAAATTGTATTCTTAGTCATTTCTTTGTTTCTTCCCACATGTGAAGGTATGAGGTGATGCAGTTCTGCTGGCTGCAGCCAGATCTGAGACCCTGCAGTGAGGAAGTTCACCTTCTGGTCACCTACCTCTGCGCCAAAGGATCTAGTGAGGCAGAGGAAGACTTTGAACAACGCTGGAACGCCTTGAAACCTAACCTGCTTGGTAGCGCCTCCCATGCAGCAATATCCGCAGCCCTGGTCCTGACCCCCACGCCCGCATCAGCCAACAACTCTGGTGCAGAGCAGACTCAGGCAGTCGAGCTGGCCTCCACTGCCTCGTCCTCTTTCCCTCTACTGGAGCATTTCTCTGAGGGCTTCCACTCTGACACGGGCGATGACCTTCTCACTGTCACAGAGACCAGCCAAGGTCTAAACTTTGAGTACAAGTGGGAGCAGGCTCGGGCCGAGCAGCCGTACTGCTCATCTTCCACCTTTGGGCCACTGGGCCAGGGAAACCCACATTATCAAGATATCTACTATTCCAAGTGAAGGAAACACTTCAGAGGGCTGCAAGTCCGACAGCCTGACCGCAGACATTTCTCCGTCTTATTATGAAGCTGAGCAGGCAGGTGTGGTCCCTGTTTTGAGTGCCCACAGCCCTTCAGTCAGCAGTGAGTACTATATTCGCATAGAAGAACAAGTAGAGCGAAACCTTAACAGTCTGGATGACAGCATAGTGGACTACAGCAAAGGCCTGGAAGCTAAAAGCCGTAGGTTGTCTTCTGAGATTCAATTGTCAACAAAACAACACAACTCCTACTGGTCCACTGGGGATAACGCCCAGTTTTCTGCCTGTGACTCGGATTCAAGCCCCACTGTGCAAATAACAATTGAGCCGTTTCTGAACCCAGCACCTAACCCCAGCCCGGTAAAGTTAGACCAGACCCACCACTGCTTCTCATCCAGTCCGGATGGCAACATGGCTGAACAGACATCAGGGCACAAGACACAGCGGCAGACCTGCCTGTCTGAACCGGAGAAGTCTCCAGAGTCCGGATCCAACTGTGTCCATCCAGGAGGGTTCTTGGATATTGGACGGCATCAGTCCCAACCAGTTAGCAGCCCCAGTTTAGGGTTCTGTGACCCCTACCTCGAAGTGAGTGCAGTTAGTGAAAGCTGCTTTAAGATGACAGGTCCCGCTAAAAAGACACTACCTGTTGTTAGCCACATTAGCATTGATGTTGAGACGGACAGCGGCCTGCTGGTGGGCCAGCAAGAAGATGAAGAACATTGAAAATGACTTTTTTTTGGAAAACGAATCCTCTAACTGGACTTCAAACCATTCAGCAAACAATAACAGCCTGGTGTTTGACGGCACTCACAAGAGCAGCTGTGCGGACCTTCGACATTCTAATCAGGATAACAGAACAGAATCCTGGTCTTTAACAAAGGCTACCCGCAGAACATTCCAAAGCTCCAAATCTAATGGCACCTCAGAGGCTAAAGGAGACCCTGACTGTACTGATCCAAGCAGGCCCAGTGATTCAGGCACGTGCATTCACCTGTATCCCGAAGGTGGGGACTGCGTCGCTCAAGTGAAACGGAGCAGTGACGATCCTCCCACCAGCTCAGGTTTTTCTGCCAGTGTTAAAGAGCGTGGAGAAATAGAGGAACGATGTGAAAAAGACAGCGGGAGATACTCTGAGCTCCAGACCCAGCCCGAGGTGACCTGCACAAAGTCTCCGTCCTGTTCGAAGCAGTGTCAGCCTGGACCAACAGCAGCCCTGGCAGTCAAGCAGAGAGGTAACATCTGGGAGGGAGTTGCAGCGGGAGTCTCCGTCGGTCCAGGGAACAGTAGACTGAGCTATCCAGAGATGTCCGAAAACAGCCCTGCTCTGGACCGTGGAGCCGCAGCCGCTAACTCCAGCTTTAGCTTGGTTGGGCTTGGTGACTACAGCGAGGACGAGGACGACATCACCGACATCACGTCAGGGATTTTTGCAGACTTTAACTTGGATTATGCGGAGGTTGAGGAAGACGAACTGAGCCCAGTGAGGAATCAGGAAAGAACTGCCGATTCTGTAGAGACCCTTAACCTCTCCTCGTCTATCCCGAGCACCTCTGATCCCTCTGACCAGGCCTTCAGCCCTGACCCCTACAATAACGCCGTCCTTCCCAAATCCCTGGACAGCGGGTATGACACCGAGAACAACGAATCACCAGAGTTTATTTTCAAAGAGCTCGCCGATCCCCGGGGGGGTGAGAGGAGCCCAAGAATGGGCGGAGACCTCGGGCTAGTCCTGCAGGTGGGTTTGGGCCAAGCACTTTGCACCTCCACAATCACCTCAGAGCCACAAATCAAAAGCCTGGCTGATGAGACTCTGTACAGGGACTCTGACTATTTCTCTGACTACGATGCTGAATATGAGAGGAGCCCTCAGGAAGATGGGGGTGTCTTCTGTGAGGGTTTAAATAATGGCAACTTCAGCGCTGAGAAATCCGGAAAGAACGAGTCCATCCAAAAGCTCCTGAACCATGGAGCTCCTCTACCAATACCTGGGCCAACTCAAACATTGCGTTTTGGTGGATATTTTAGAGCCTGACACCACTTCATCCACCCCCCACCCTACCCCAGGGTGGTCAATGCTGTCACCTTTTCCCCCACAAATGGGTGGCTGCTTGACCAAAGAGTCTGGCCCTGCAGAGGACAATCTTGGACTGGACACAGAGCATTCGGTCGAAGAGCCTTCTTCAGAGCTCAGTTCCTCTGTTGGGTCTGAACCTTCTTCCTCTGTCCAACAGACCCCAGGAGGCCATGAAGAGGACAATGGCAAACCAGAAGACTGCTCCCATGTCCAGTCTTTAAATCTGGACTCAACCACAAATACATTTGGAGATGAAGCCGCCAAAGAAAATGAAAATGGCGATGGAAGCAGAGAGGATGAGGAGCTTCCGGACTTCAATTATGCCAGTGAAGAGGGGGACGATGGAACGGATGCTGGGAGAATAAATGAGGAGGATTTTGAGGACATTGATGCAGAGGAATGTAACTCCCAGGACAGTTTATGTGAAGAACCCAATGGCCCTCTTGACCTGTCGTCCTCCTCGTCATTTTTGGAGCTATGTGGAGAACAAGTGAGAGCTCCGCTGGAGGAAGCAGAAGATGAAGATGACTCAGAGGACAGTGAATCAGACGAAGAATTAAGGACCTACAACATCCATGATGAAGACAGTGAGGAGAGTGAGGACGATCTCAGCGTGGTGCCTGTGGTGGTGAGCGACTGTAGCAGGGCTAGAAACCTCCGCAGTCTCCTAAAGATGCCAACCTTGTTGACCCAATCCTTCTGTGACGAACTGGAACGCAAGAAAAAAGCAGTGTCATTCTTTGATGACGTTACTGTCTTCCTTTTTGACCAGGTAGGGCGCATTTGAGGCGTGGGATAATCCCCCGTTAATAGTGTTTTAATGCTTCTTTTTATTTCCTGGGCTACCAGGAAAGTCCCACAGGAGAACTGGTTGACTACAGCTTCTCCACAACAGCCGATTCCAACGAAGAAG